>BDMV01000003.1:13683052-13693112 GCA_008326285.1 Oryza officinalis | reverse complement strand
GGGTAGTGGAGTTAAGTACTCAACTTCTCTAAAAACTAGCCATGTCGATTCTGAAAATTGGCAATAATACTTATGGGGCTATACGAGAGACTGAAAGATTGATGATGATATAGAGATAAGGTTTATACAGGACCAGGCCTCCGAGTGGAGTAATGCACTACTCCTATTAGTAGATGGGATTGCCTTGCGTTAGGGTTTGTGTATGGTGAATATGCCACTGAGTGTGACGTCTGCAGAGCATTCTTGTTGTTGTTGTCCTGATTTGGGGACACCTGCCTCCTCTTGGATAGGATAAGGGGCCATTCACAAGGAAGGCTATTTAGTCAGATATTCCTAAATCCTCCCATTCTATGTATAAAAGATATCCGAGATACACGGGATTTAAATCTTATCCCGGGTTCCCTCTTTCATTCCACGGGATCCTCACGACTGCGTGCCAGTACATCTATCTCCATCCTCCTCCCTCAAATTAACCAATGTTATTTCATACAAAAACTATCTGACAGAATAGAAATCACATCATCGAGAAAAAAGAATTGCATAACAACTATTGACACCAAGAAAAAAAGAGCAGACCAAAGAGTAGAGAAAGAAATAATGTAAGGTCATGGCGAAATATAAGATCGAAAAGTGCTTACAACTATGGTACTTCCTCCATTCACATAACTGACATTGGGCACTATTTATTTTGAAACTTTGACCATTCGTTTTTTATAAAAAAAATTACAAGTAATAAAAAAGCCACACTATATTAGTGTCTGTTGCATTCCAAACATAAGTGTTCATTGTAGTAACTATTTTAATTATCAAATTGGAAATAGTAATAGTTTACAGTGTTAATTATTTGAAATGGAGGGAGTAATTAAAAATAAAAATCTAGAATTGACCTTTAGAATGCTTGTGGACGTCATTATTGGCTTGACATTTGGTGGAACAAAAGCAAAGTATAAAGAGGAGGTGACGCTGACCTGATTACCTGAATCGATGATTCTATGCGAGTTGCCTTGAGACTGCACACCAGGTTACAGTCGGGCCTAATAAAATAAAAGGAACACTAAAGACTAAACATTACCTGCAGTCCACGATGTAGGACCTGATTGGTATTATAAAGTAAAACAGATGAGAACCTATTTGTAATATGAACTTTCGTCAGGGGTTGAAGTGCAAACAGCTTGAGTATGCCTTCATCCAGGACGAGGACGCGAGGAAAACTTCAGCGGAAGGGGCATAAATGTGAAGGAGACTATGAGCAGTTGAGCACCAGGGACCTGGATAGCATTCTTAAAAACAATTTGGACCATTTCTCAACCTACGGACGAGATCGGATTCCAGAGACCATGCAGCATCTCTCTGTTGTATTGGGCCGTTTCACCCGTAATTTCTTCCTGTACAAATTTCCGCACGTGCACGCATGATCGGTTCAGCCTCAGTACTCTGTCGTGCCGCATTCTTCTACTCCAATGCCGGTTCTCATGTCTAATGCTCCACACCGCCCCTCATGTATTACTCGTTAAGTAAAAATTGAGTTTAATTAGTCTGATATATTGTATAACTTTCATGAACATATGGTAGCCTCAAGCAAAAATTACTCTTGGATATCATGTCATTTTCTAACTACTAGGCATCATTTTGTATTTTGCAATGTGCCTCAAACTTTTAGGTACGGCACGGGGCCACAGTTAGCTAGCGTCTCCACGGTTCTGTGTCCCTCTCACATGGTTTGACGGCGAGGTGACAGTATCGTTTTCTACCCTTAGGATTGTGAAAACACAACGGAAAAAATATGTAGGATGTAATGTCATACTTGTTGGATTTCTAGATGTTTTTAATCGTATAAAAGTTTCAAAACTATCGTTTGATTGATACACAGGAAAAACATAGAAGTTCATAGACATGTCACTACTATAGAAAGGCACATAGAGATCGACACTATAGATGCTGGAACAGTTAAAACCGATATCTATAGTACTTTTCCCGTTCATGCGGGGCACAAAAATATAGAACCGACACCTTTCAGGAACTATAGGTGTCGGTTCTAAAGAAAAACCGACACTAATGCTATAAATATCAGGTTTTTTTAAAAAACCAACACCTATAATATATTATAGATGTCGGTTTTAAAAAACTAACACCAAAAAATCGAGCCGAGCCGAGCGACCGATCGACACCCATATATCCACTCGCCGACTCTCATCCTTATTCATACTCGCACCCACCCCCCGATCCCTCTCTCTCGCTCTTGCTCTCCCCCGCCCCCTCCTCCTCTCCTTCTGCCCCCGTCTNCCCTCACCAGCAGCGTACTCACTCACCCTGGCGTCCCGTGGCGGATTCGACGACCCTCTTCCCCCTACCCCTCTCCCTCCGTTCCCTCTCGCTTCCCTCGCCAGCGGCGTACTCACTCACCCCGACGTCCCATGGCGGATCCGGCGGCCCTCTTCCCCCTCCCCTTTCCCTCCGCCCCCTCTCGCCTCCCTCGCTGACGTCGGCTCCCTCTGCCCCATCTCGCCTCCCTCGCCAACGGCGGCTCCCTCCGCCCACTCTCGTCTCCCTCCTGAGGTGGATCCGACGGCGGTGGCGATGGCCACGGGCGGATCCGACGACGGTGGCAGCATCAATGGCGGCTCTCCCGCAGGCGGATCCGGTGGCGGCGGCTCTCCCGTGGGCGGATCTGGTGGCGGTGGTGGCGGTGATTCGGTGGCGGCGGCTCTCCCACGGACAGATCCGACAGTGGTGGCGGCTCCTCCTATGGTGGATCCAGCGACGGAGGGAGCGGAGAAGTTCTTGGAAGTTCTCTTTTTGTCTGTTTTTATATATTGTTGTTGTTCTGTGATGGATTCCTTTTGTGATTCTATGATGGCTATTTTGATTGTTGGGAGTTCGTTGTGGTTGATTTTGGGGGCAAAGTGTGGTTGATTTTTGCGACGAAGTAGGGTGGATGCGCTCAGTGCATCGGCTCGATTCGAGCCAATGCATTGAGTCGACTTTTTTTTCATCTCGGGAACCTTAAAGGTACTGGTTCCTAAACCGGTACCTTTAAGAGGACTCAAAGGTGCCACCTGCTAGGTGTCGGTTGGAAAATCCAGCACCTATGGCCGGTTCCCAACCGACACTAATGACACTTCTGTAGTAGTGCGTGAGGAAGAAATATGAGGTGATACGTCATGCTTATTTCTCTCCAAAATTTCTCAAAAATGATCTATTTGTTAGTGTTACGGATAAAGTATACCTCCTACACTTGTATTTGTAGATGCCAGAGTGTCACGCCCCAAAAATACCTTTTTCAAATGCTGGTGTATTAATCCTCGTCCCAAAAAAGTCAAGGTACACCGCAACAAACTTGATACAAAAGACACATCTTTATTAACTATCACAATAGTATTTACTTATTACAAAAGGCACATTAGGCCTGACAAGAAAAGAAAAACAACAGCGTACTAGCGACCTACAGTTTCATCTTCACATGCGCTCAACTGGGGTATAAGTCAAGACTCCATCTAAGACTTCTTTTTCAAGATGCTTCTTTGACTGGAGGGAGAAATATTGAGCAAAGATGAGTACAACCACCGTACTCAGTAAGTCACACCTGAAAATGCACATAATGCAATGGGTACAAGGAGTAATATAATAGGGTTGAGGTTTTTGCATAAAGCCGATTTTCAAATAGTTAAGGTTTAAAGCACATTTCAAAGCACGATCCTAATCTATTCATATTATTAATCAAGTCGCACACCTACACGAACTTGCCTTAACCCATGCCATCAAGTTGTAGTTCCAAACATTCTAGTTCAACAGAGTAAAATCTCTAACTTGGGTATTTTCTAGGCTTGCCCATAACCGAGGGTGCGGCTATTCGAATAGATTATACTCTGACCGGAGGTGTACAACTTTACCCATAAAACGTAGTCTTGACTATACGTCAACCGTGCATTACCGGAAAGGTACTTGAGGAGTCAAGATTGTGACATAACTTTTCACTTAGCACAATCCTAAACAAAAGGACAGACGACAGGTGCCCTAGGTCGATATTGATATTTCTTAATGACATTACTAGGAATATAATTCCCAGCAATGGCGCCCGAAACATTAGTCGGTATTTCTTACGATTACAGATATAAATCCGCAAGCGCACGGATATACCGCTGTAGCATTTCACTCGGAAGTATTTCAAGGTATCGTATTTATTTAATCCCAAGGGAAGATATGGTTAAGAGAATTCCATGTTACTAATTTACATCATACTTATGTAGATCAAAGTCTATGCAGGGGTTATAACAATAATGCATAGGGTAGGTTGACACACAAAAGAGACAACAAGATATAACTATCTCTAAACAATGAATCTAGGCTAAGTAGAGAAGAATAAAGAAAGCCTCATTTCTGTACTTCTATTATATACTCATTTTAGTATATACTTGCTATTATACATTTACATGGCTAATCCCCCTAACTATGCCGTCCTGGTATATCGAGAAATCACCCCTGATTGCCAAGTTTCTTACGACAATCCGTCATGACCATCCAACTGGTTATAAATACGAAGGAGTACCCGCACCAGGAACCTCTCTTAGCCCTATATACGCACGTGGAGGAATACCCGTACTGGGCTGTCACCACCAACGGCCTACCTCTACAGTTCCGTGACATATAGTACAACTTAATGATATTTAATAACCTAAGTACCATGCTTATATTACTAAATATTACTCTACACCTATGCAGCTGATATAGAGCAATCATATAAATGAAATTAAGCCAATACCATTGCATATCTCTAGTAAGCTAGCCATATAATTAATACAACGCAAGTTTAGACTAAAGATGGTACTCAAATAATTATGCAAATAGAGCAAAATACCATAACTATATTAAGAAGAGTATTTCATTATTCTAGCATAAAGTCTTACAAGAGAGATATTAGCTACTAGAACCATTCCAGGATTCTCCGGAAGACTTGAAGAACTAGAGCATTATTCTATTCCTAACTCTACTAGCACTAGAACAAAGTAAACTATGGAGAGCTTCTTCTTCTTGTTCTTTTTGGTGTGTGTTGAAGGACAGGATGAGAACTCTTTATATAGTGATGGAGGAGGTGGAGATTCCAAGCATCAAAAGAGCATCTTCTTCCTTGAGCTGTCATGTGTCCCTCCTAATGGCGGTTTTCACCGGTAGAAACGGTCACAACCGTCATAGATAGTCGGTAGTGAAAGTGGAGGGCCAGCTGGGCTGGGCCTGGGTTGACCGACCCCAGGCTAGCCCGTTTGGCCCAGTCCTTCATTCAGGGCTTCTCTTGGTGGATCCTTGGTCCAATGGCATGGTGGTTGGGCCCATTTGCAGATGTTTCATTGGGTTTGTGGGCCCTTCCATCCATGTGTACGCCACGTGTTGACCTCTGATTGGTTGAACGTGTATTTTCCACCATTTCTCCTCCATTTATAAGGTAATCACTTGTAGTCATAATTTGCCAAGTACATGTGAAACTAGGTTATTTCTAAATAAACATGCATGCAAGCATTGCTAGTTCTTTATCATTTTTAGGAATATTGACAGTCAAAATTGGTTTGTAACGACCGTCAACAGTCGAGCAGACGATCTATGCCCCCGTGCATCTCGACTCGTTCTGGACCTTCAATTGCCAGAGATGTCGACTCTACCTAAGGGTTCATCCATCCCTATACCTGTCCTTTTGTTTATGATTGTACTATGCTATGGGTTAAGTCTTACCCACTAGATATGTGGTTGTATGGAATATGCTTTGCAACGGAGGCCCAAAGACCGGTCCTTACGAATTACCTCCCAAACTTGAGTACCAGACATTCAACACCCTCAACTTTTCATACCGGACAATTAACCCCTTCCTCAGTACTGTTTTAGGCGGTTTTGAACTAGGTAGGCTGATGTGGCATTCCAACATGGCAAAAAATTAAATAGAAAAATTAAGTCAAAAATGTAGTCAACAATATTTAATAAAATAATAGGTGGTCCCATATGTCACCCTCTTCTCCTTTCTTTCCTATTCTCTTCATCCACAATAGACCGGAGCCGCCGGACCACAGAGGAGACAACGAGCACCCTCCATGGCACGCGGAGGAAGGCAGCGGCGACAATAGTGACGGTCGGCGACGAAGATCCATGGAGGCTGGCGCAGAGGTGAGCTCATGCAAGGCGGATCCCAACTTCCCTCCTCTTCCATGGAGGCTAGCAGCTATAGAGCTATGAGGACTCCAACAATGCAAGTGCTCGCCGGCTATGGTTGCTTCCATTCCTTCCCCTTCTTCCTTCTTCCTCTCTTCTACCTCGCCCTCAATCTCCAATCAGGCCAGCAGCCAAGCCGATTGCCAAATCCACATCCTCCCCTTCCTTCTCCTCCGACCAACAAGAGAGGATGTGGGAGCGGAAGCATGGGCGTCGCCACATCCACCTCCTCGCCATTGCTCGCCGTGCTCTCCTTGTTGTCGCTCGCTGGCGCCTTCCCCGTCGTGCCCGCCATGCCCTCCTCGCTGTCGCCCGTCGCTTCTAGCCCTCTCCACCGCGCCCTCCCCGCCACTGCCTACCCCCTCGAGCACCCTTCTCGCCGTTGCTTGCTGCCCGCAGTGCCCTCCCCTTCGTGCCCTCCTTGTTGTTGCCCGTCACCCACCGCGTCGCAGCCCCTTCCTCGCTGCCTCCAACGCCCTCCTCGCCAGCGTTCGCAGCGCCCTCCCGCCGCGCCTGTCGTCCTCGCAGTACCCCCAGTGTCGACAAAGAGATAAAAGAGAGGCAGAGGTATGGTGTATATGACAAGTGGGTCCAATGTTTTTTATATTTTTTGTGATTGAATTGCCACGTTGGCGCTACGTGCAGGACCAAGACCGCTTCGGATTGGATTAGGAGGAGGGGTAATTTGTCCAGTTTGAGAAGTTTAGGGTGTGAAATATCTAGTATTTATGTTTAGGGGATAATTTGTATTGCCGTAATAGTTCAGGGGATAATTCAGACCTTTTTCTAATATAAAAGTAACGGTAAAATTAAGCTCCAAAAATTTGAAGGAGTCTCAAATATATATTTAAGACCGAAGGGAGGTGTGATAAATATTGTCAAACTCTGTATTTTATTTTATTTCGATCGGGAGGGTTACTGGAATTTGCGTCATCTTATGCACGTTGGAAATTCTGATTTAGGTTGTGAGATCCATGTTTGAAAACATGGCGGATCGAACGAGGGAGAAAATTGAATGTACTTGTTCTAAGTACACATGGTCTTTCTTTTTTCCATCTGTATATAGTTTATTCCTCAGTTTCAAAACAAATCAATCTAAATTAGAATGAGATACTATAATATAGCATAATAAATTTAGATAGATGCATGAATCTATTATCACGCAACAATAATGGTTGTCTCTTTAGTGTGGTACATGAAGATTCAAGTATAGCCGTACAGGACACTACTACAAAATCGATTTTTCTGGACGAGGGCCCCGATAGTTTCCAGGCGGGCCATAAGTGGCCGCGCCTGGAAAAACCGGCCCCGAGGGGGTCGGTAGTTGGACCGCACGGGAAGATGCATTATCCCGTGCGGTTCACTTAAGCGACCGCACGGGCTATTATCCCATGCGGTCTCTTAAGCGGCCCGCACGGGATAATGCATCTTCCCGTGCAGGCCTCTTAAGCGACCGCACGGGATAATAGCCCGTGCGGTCGCTTAAGTGAACCGCACGGGATAATGCATTATCCCGTGCGGTCCGTTAGGTGGACCGCACGCGATGAAGCACCATAAAGCAGCTCCCAACCCCGACAGTGCCACTTTGAACCTGGTGTTTCTCTCTCCAAAAAAAGGCAATTATAGGGGGGGAAGGTTTTCAACTTGAATTCTTCAATTGGAATCAATACAAAAGGTACCATGCTTGATCTTCTCTTCCATTTGCTTTCATTTTAAAAAATTTTTATTAGTTTAATGTGAAGATATTTGAATATTTTTTAACTCGGTTTCTCTCTCCAAAAATAGGCATTTTCTTTTGGTGGGAGGTTTTAAAGTTGAAATCTTCGATTGAAATCAATATAAAAGGTAATGTGCTTGATCATCTCCTTCATTTGCTTTCATTTTTGTAAAATTTCATTGGTTGAATGCGAAGATATGTAAACTTGTTTGAACAAAAAATTGTAAAACGCTAGTTTGTTTTTTTTGTGTATAATATGTTTTTGCGAGCGAATGTATACATATCAAACTTATGGTGTTACTAGTGAATGTGTGGTTTTATATCGAAGTTATGGTATTTGTGTGGATGATTAATATGTTAATTAATTAATATGTGACCAATTGATATATTAATATGTGATCAATTTACATTGATTGCATTTTTTTACATTGATATATTAATATGTGCATTGATATTTGTTAATTAGTTTTATAGTTTACATGGAATAATTAATAAATGGAATAATTAATATGTTAATTAATATTTTATGTGCCTTCATATGTTTTTTAGTTTTATAGTTTTAATATAAGGCCGGCGATTATCCCGTGCGGGCGGCTTAAGGGCCCGCACGGAAAAACCATCTTTCCGTGCGGGCGGCTTAAACGGCCCGCACGGAAATATAGTCTTTCCGTGCGGGCGGATTACACGGCCCGCACGGAAAGACTATATTTCCGTGCGGGCGCTTAAGCCGCCCGCACGCGATGATCTCCGCCTATATAAGGGCTCGCGGGCGCCGAAAATTTCTAAGTCCCGACGAACCCTAGATCTAGCGCCGACAGGCTGTCGAAATTTCTTGCGACCATCGCCTCCACCGACCGCCGCCTTCCTCACCGCCGGCGCCTCCTCCACCGCCTCAACCGACCGCCGCCGCCGCTGCCTCCTCGCCGCCCCTCCACCGACCGCCGCCGCTCCACCGCCGCCGCCGCCGCCTCCACGCGGCCGCCTCCTCCGACCGCGGCCGCCTCCTCCGCCGCCGCCTCCACCGACCGCCGCCGCTCCACCGCCACCGACCGCCGCCCTCCACCGACCGCCGCCTCCACCAACGCCGCCGCCTTCCTCACCGCCGCCGCCTTCCTCACCGACCCCTTCCCCGCTCGGTGGCTGCACCCTTCTTTTCCATTGGTGATCTCTCCGGTCTCCACTTATTCTTCTCCCCTCTGATTTCTAGTGTTTTGTACAGGTGCTCTTGAGTTCTTCCCTGCTACTAATTTGTGGTTGTGATGCACTAAAGATGCTTGTAGATTAATTCTAATAGTCAACTTGATGACCCTATGATATGGATTGTAATTACTGGCTCTAGGGTTCTAAGTCAATTTGTTTGTTGGGTGAATGATGCCTATATGCTCATGATGAATGAATCCTGACATGAATAAACCCATGAATTGCATTACTGAAACTGAAATCACACTAACCTAATTCTGTCCTTATATATGCTTATGAACGAATTGAATGAATGAGTGCACATATAAACAGATTTATGAAATTGTTATGCAAAAATTTAATTTCCCACTAATATGTTTATGTTCTTATACATGCTGACATTTAGAAGTAACTGAAATTCTGGAATAGTAACACAGTACATGAACAAATCTTTATGACTGATTCATGAAATAACATATTAAACCACTAGGCTGCATAGTTTGATAATTATAAAAAGACATACTATGGATTATTGACTGCAGTCCATAAAGCTTGATCTTGAGGTTAACAGATGATGATTTGTTTCACTGGATGATGTACTGCTACTGTCTACGCCTTACAGAACAATAACTCAACTGAATGATATACTGCTACATGTTCCTCTTTACTTTAGTCTGAACTATCGATGCCTTCAGAACTTCTACAAAATTCTTGAGGTCAAATTAAGTAAGGTTTTAACTAGCTCTAACTATTTATGTAATCAAGGTTCATGATAAATTTTATGTAATCAAGGTTTTGATAATGGCATACGACTGATCATATCTTTATATATATATATATCCTACTGTTTTCTTGATTTATCACCTGAGCACATGTTGATGTACAATAAAAATTTGGTTGCAATTGCATTTCTATGCTATCCAAATTTCCAACAATCAAAGCTAGGTTCTTGCATCACTAATCTCCTCCATA
>BDMV01000003.1:13623455-13682952 GCA_008326285.1 Oryza officinalis | reverse complement strand
GGGTAATGCATGAATGGTACATCAAGGCTGTTAGGAAGGGTCTCGGTTTCATAAGCGTCGTCGTCCCGAAAGGCGCTTTCATGAGTGGTCCTAATGGGATATTCTTTATCTCTTTCCGGGACCTATACGCCATCTACAAGCTAGACAAAATGGATGTGAATCTCCTTGCCGCGTTCTGCCTGTAAGTCTGAACTCTTATATGTTACACGTATCATTCCAAACAAAAAAACCATATCTCATTACTTCATTTACATTGTATAGGATGCAATTTCACGAAGCTGACAGAACTGGATCATCGGTTGGCTACGTCGATCCAACAAGGATATGCAAAACGCAACACACCGTACAGATGAGAGCCGACTGCCCGGAATTGGTTGACAAGACCCCTCCAGAAAAGG
Source organism: Oryza officinalis (assembly GCA_008326285.1). Lineage (NCBI taxonomy): Eukaryota > Viridiplantae > Streptophyta > Magnoliopsida > Poales > Poaceae > Oryza > Oryza officinalis. The sequence continues at coordinate 13,682,554 of BDMV01000003.1, read as the reverse complement.
AAGAATATATCAAGCAATTACACAAGACCAAGAAGCTGGAGGTAGCAACATACTTGGCAATAGCAATGTTGGCGCACGCCGACAAAAATGTCGTGATAGTCCCCTACGCGTTCAGGTAAGCGTTCTCTTCTGTGTTAAATTAATTTATCATTTTTTAAATTCTCTATCTCTAATTTGTCTTTCTTAATTGCAGCGACCACTACATACTATTCCTCGTATATCCAAAAGACCAATTGATTGTATCGTTGGACCCCGCACACTATGACAAGGAGACGTTTATGGAATTCATAACTATTTTGAATTTGTAAGTGATACACATTTCAATAGACATTTTTTTTGACTTCTAGTTTTCTTAGTACTGGAGAAACAATTGTTTTGTTCTAACAGAGCACATAAGTACTACCGCAAAAGAGGTGGACCAGTACATGATCCGGCCAAGAAGAAGTTATCCGTCAAGACTGGCTGGCCGGTACGAACATATATATGCCAATACAACAAACTATCGTACATTAGTTCCTGAATTATGTCTAATGATTGGTCCCTCGTAATTATATCGCAGTGTTACAAACAACCAGCGGGAACCAACTTGTGCGGATATTACGTGTGCGAGATGCTCAGAGTCAACGGGAGGTACCGAACAACCAGTGACCAAGTACGTCAGTATTTCTTTCTTTACAAAGAAACCCAACTACAACACATATTTCACTTAGTAACCTTTTGTTGACTTTGCTGTGCACAGATCCCGAAAATCCCTTATGTTGCACAACGATTCGACGACAGGACTATCTGGAACGTGTGCGCTGACCTCTGCCGATTCATCCGTCGTGATGTCTGCAACGCAAGAGGTCTCTTCTACGACAACCAGAGTGAACTCGCATTGGAAGACAAATTTCAACCTCTCAGAGAATGGGAGAAAGAACAAATGCAATGAGATGTACACTAATTATATATGTGATGAAACAGTTGTGATATTTGTAATATATGCTTCGTATGTAAACAACGTTTCAATTTATGGTTATGTATTTGATATTTCTTACAGTAATATCATCAATCCGACTATCTCATATGCGTCTATTCGAAAATACGATAATAAATCATACGAAATATAATATCAAATACGATAGAGTATTAATTTTGCTGTTGGAAAATTTGTTTTCCCAAACGGTCCACTTAATTGGACCGCATGCGAAAATCTATCTTCGCATGCGGCTGCTTATATCGGCCGCATGCGAAGATCGGTTTTCGCATGCGGCCGTCATAACTGACCGCATGCGAAGATCGATCTTCGCATGCGGCTGGCTCCGGCCGCATGCGCAAATGGTGATCTTCACAGACCTTTTCGCGCATGCGGCCCGGCCAACCGCATACGAAGATCGAATCTGCCCGTCTGCAAAAATCCTTTCTGTAGTAGTGACATCACCCTACTACACTCCTACAGGCGCCTACCGGGCAAAGGAAACCAAAAACTGTTTCTTAAGGAATAAGAGAGGCAAAATATTAAACCTATTGGAGAACGACTAATCGACTACATGAGTTTGACTGTTTGAGATTTGACGTGGGGAGCACTACCAATTTCGGATAACGTTTTTAATTTTTTGCTGATAATTAACCACCTGCCAAATTAGGACAGGATGATGAGATTCATTAGCAAAATTTATTGCTGCAGTCCCACCCTAGAACATTTTGCAGATGTTGTTTGGCTCTATTTTTTTTCTCCTCTTCTTCTCAGCCCTAGCTGAATATTGTACTGTACATTTGCTACTCCCCCTATATGTATTTATAAAGGTAAAATAGCAAGCATAAGGTGGTGCCTTCAAAAAGAAAAAGAAAAACGCCTGCCAAATTGTTCAGGGTATAGTAGTATACCCTTCTACAGAAAATGTGTTTGCTTCAATCAGTTCGGATGTCTGTTCAGAAGTCACTTTATACAAATACTGAAATACGTGAGCTGTCAATCAATGCTTTGATTACTGATATTGCAGATCACGGAACTTATGACGAAATAAGAGCTTGAGAACAGTTTCATCGGTGGAGTAGTAAGTTACTGTAGTAGCTAATTCGTGACCAGTGGGAAAAAAAACAATAATCCATAACCTGGACTGTTTTTCTCATTCTTTCCTGAACAAAACACGTATAGTGGAACTTTCCATTACATTCATAAAATATGGTAATGAAAATTGCAACCTTTTTTTTGCGGGGATGAAAAGTGCTACTTCCCCGTTCCAAAATATAGCAATCTATAAGTGTTCAGATTCGTAATACTAGATTCTATTTGATCAATATTATATTTTAAGATAAAGGGTATAACTTTTTTCTGCGGGGATGAAAGTTGCAGCTTCATTAGCTAAAGAGATTGTTTTCCAATGTTTCTTAAAGGACACTATGCTTCATCCAAAAAAAAAGACGTTGTGCTTAAACAAGACTCCCTTCATCGTTGGATGTGAATATTTTAGTACTATAAATCTAAACATGCTCATGTCCAGATTCGTAATACTATACATGTTTAGATTCGTAATACTATACATGTTCAGATGTTCAGATTCGTAGTATTAGAATACGTCACATCCAATTAAAATCTCTTATATTATGGAACGAAAGAAGTAACATTTCAAATGTACAGTTCGGTGGAGACCGCCACAAGGCCACAACACAGGCGTGGCGCTCAGCATTGAAGACTTTCATGTACCAACGTTCTAAATTGTATATGATCAGACTTCTACTACATGATTGCCTAGATTATAAATTCGGGCCCTAATTCCAATTTAGAGCTAAATCACGGGCATGCATGGGCACACACCTCCATCTTTTATTGTTCTTTTCCACGCTTGCTTTCCAAGCCAAGCCAAGCCAATTCCGTTCGGTTCATCTCTTTGGCCTCGTCGCTTTCCAAGGCAGCCATGCTTAACCTAACTAAGAACCTCCAGAACGTTGCTGATGAGAAAAAAAAACATAATTAATCCACCGCGGTCACGCCAAAGAGAAGATCCAAGCTTGATCATTCACTGTAGTCTGCAGGTCACTTTCTGAAACTCTGAATTCCGTAAGATCCACTATAGTTAATTCGGTAGTTGATCTTCGGTCGAAGTGGGATTAAGCGCTTCTTCATTATTTTGGGCCCCAAAGTTTTCCTCAGACTGTGACGGCTGAAATGATTATTACAATGTCGATCGAGAATTCGAGATTGTAGCGAATTGACAACCTGATGGATGGATGGATCGATAGTGAGGTGTGCAATGAACACAGGAACGACGGGCCGTCAGTTGTTGAGCTGGCCTCTCTTCCGTCGGATACTGTCGGTAGCTTTTTGCAGTGTGTTTGCCGTGTTTCCGTCGCTGTAAGATGGTGTCGTCCATGTGAATAACACTGAAGATCTGAATTGACCGTGTAGCAAACAAACTGATCAATTCAAAATGTAACCGCGTGTTTTTAGATCAGGTTGGAATCTGCAAATAGATGGATGAATAAGTTGTAAAATTGCAGCGCTGTAGACGTATACTAAATACGTACGTACAGAGTGTCTGACTGTCTGTAGACTGTAGCCTGTACACGTATAAATGGTTTCAGGCACTGAGGAGGAGCGATGGCCGATGGGACTGACGCCGCGCGGCACACGGATTATGGCGATGGGCTGAACAAGAGTCACGGGGCCCCGCTTCCCAGGTGGGTCCCGCTCTTGCCCTGTTGGCCCCACCCACCCAACGACCGTTTCACGCATGGCGCACCAAAACAAAAACCACACGCCTCCCGTCGAACGGCATAGAGGGAGGAGAAAATACGCCGCGGGCCTCGTCGCGTGCACGCCGACAACCGGAGGCGCCACATCGCCTCGCGCCCGGGTGCTGTGTGCGACGTGTGGGTCGGGACCACGGTACACCGAGTCCACCAACGTTAGCGAGGCAAAACATGGCTCCCATATAACGCAAGCTGCACGCAGCCACGCTCCCATTCCGCCTCTCCTCCACCTCGCCACCACCCTCCACTCCTTCGTCGTGACAGGTTGGACCCACCGCCGCCGCCGCAGCCGCCGATGGACGCAGCCGGACCGCCGCCGCCGACCGCAGTAGCCTCCGTCGACGTCAGCGGCGGCGGCGCCAGGACGACCTTCTTCGGACTGTCCACCTCAGCCTTGGCGGCGGCGGGGGCGGCAGCGCTGGTCCTTGTCGTCGTCCTCGTGGCGGCCGGCACCGCCAGGCTGTGCGCGCGGCGGCGGCGTGGAGCCAAGCACCTGTCGATGTCGCGCGTGGAGCACGCGCCCTCCTCCGGCTCGCTCCGCTGCCCGACGTCGTCCACGCCCAAGGAGAAGGACTACGCGGCGGCGGACGCGGAGGCCGGGGCGGGCACCGGCACGAGCTCCTCCGACGTGGCCAGCTCGTCGGCTGCGGCCAGCTACCTGGAGTCGCCGGTGAGGCGGAAACCGGAGAGGATCAGCTGCGCGGCGGCGATGGATATGGGCTGGGGGCGGTGGTACGACCTGGAGGAGCTCGAGGCGGCGACCGGCGGTTTCCGCGAGGAGAACGTGGTCGGGGAGGGAGGCTACGGCACAGTCTACCGCGGCGTGCTCGCCGGCGGCGAGGTGGTCGCTGTCAAGAACTTGCTCGATCACAAGTGAGTACTCACAGTTTTTGTTTTATTTCTTGTTACTGTTCACCTTTTGTACTGTAGCTGGCACGGTCCAAAGGGGCATTATAATTTCCAGATAAAAGGAGGGCAACTGTAAAAAAAATCAACCTAAGCAGTAGCAGTAAAATGTTTGCACCCTTGTTACCTTATTTTATTAGAGATTTTCCCCTAGTTTAAATGTATGAATGCGTAGATGTTTGTTGTTTTGACATCAGATTTGGATTTTGGACTAGTTTGGTGTACTTGATGCTTTTCTAGATTAAATGCATTTGTTGTTAATTTGTCACAATAAGTGGGGTGGTGGTTGTAGTTGTGTTGTTGATACGGCTTTAAGTATGCCAGTTATTATGGTCATATCATTGGGAAGATATGTATAAATGTGGACTTATTAGCTTAAACGCAAAATCTGTCCTAGAGTTAATAGCATGCATTATTGTCATGTGTATTAATTTCTCTATGGGAGGGTTTTCATGAATTTTGTAAAGCCTGCTTCCGAATTTTAGCTGCCAATGGAGCGCATCCATGATATCTGTAGTTTGTCAAAATGCAACAGAGTTATACGGACCTATTCCCCTGAAAGAATTATTTATTGATTATTCAGCAAATGTCCTAGTTCAAATACTCTGGAAAACTTGGGAAATTTCAAGGCTCAAACTACCGGATGGACGGTGCTTGAGTGGATGATTGTTTTCTAGTAAAAAGTGTAATCACGCAACTTATGAAAGCAGCTGATGGACTGATTAGCAACCTACCGTTGTTCGGTGGCAAATTGTCAACTAATAGATCTAGTGCGATTTTATTCCTGGGAAGTATGAAACAACTATTGGACGCAGAATTTATTTTATTTTATTTTCAAAAGTACACCCAGTAAATATTATAGAGAAACTCTTTGTCTTTGCCAAAAACAAAGGATAGGTCTTTGCGAGCTTTCTTTTTTCCGCCGGGCCTTTGAAAGCTTTCTTAACTAACTGGGGTTCATAATCTTCAGTTGTCATTTTGACTGGATAGACAAAAATCATTAGAGAACCTAATTTTTCTTGCAGAAATATATAGTAAGCAATGCAGATGTTTTTCACACCCTAAACTTCTTGCATTACATATAAGTATGATTATCAGTAGTACCGATGTCATATGTTTCTGCGAACTACTGATGAACTTCTTACATTCTAAATAAAGATGCTCCTGTGAATCAGTCAATTCTATTCAGATTAATGTCCATAGGGAAATACTGCTACTTTAAGTCAATGCTGCAAAGAATAGTTTTTTTTCTTCTTTTCTTCCTTTCTAGTTCTCTGCTTCATTTTTTTCCGATTCATGTGCCTGTGATATCAGTTGGTGGCTCTTTTTGTGCTTTTATGTGATGGATAGTATATATCCATCTACTTAGTTGGTAGAGCTCGTTGGCAGTCATATGCACCGATCTATCCTTTCTTTCAAGAAAAGATAAAGCAAGAGAAAGCCAAAGCGATGACCATGCTTTTCCTTTTCTGATCCTAAAACATAGGCAAGAAAAATTATAGTGTTATTAGCTTTAACTCTGTTTAGCTTTCAAGTAAATCAAATGTACGCACGAGGATTGGCTCAGGGACAGCAACAGTTATGTGTGTTTTTCCTCTGCCAACGCCAAATGTGAAATGGATCAGTGAGATTTCTATGCAAATGGTTTAAAATGAGCAGGAAGAGAAGTAGATGAATTATAGGCTTATGGCACGTACGGATAATCATGTGTGAAGAAATTAGGGATGTCTGCTGATTTGGAATTAAACTGTTCTTTTTCTTTCAGGGGTCAGGCAGAGAAGGAATTCAAGGTGGAGGTAGAGGCGATCGGCAAGGTGAGGCACAAGCATCTGGTCGGCCTCGTTGGTTACTGCGCGGAAGGGCCCAAACGGTAAGTGATTCCGCCAGCTCTGAATTCTCGATGAGTTGTGAGTATTAATAACTCAGCGGAAGCGAAACGAGGACAATGCAGCGATGCAAATAATCAATGCCATCATCACTCCATGCTCACAGGATGCTCGTGTATGAGTTCGTCGAGAACGGAAACCTGGAGCAGTGGCTGCACGGCGACGTTGGCCCGGTCAGCCCGCTGACATGGGACATTCGGATGAAGATCGCCGTCGGAACGGCCAAAGGGTGATGACGGTGTCTATTTGTTCTGAATTTCCATCTATCCCTTCCCTATCGGCAGGTGACTGATCTGACATTGTGGATGCTAATGTCTACTGCAGAATAGCGTACCTGCACGAAGGGCTGGAGCCCAAAGTTGTGCACCGAGACATCAAGTCGAGCAACATCCTCCTTGACAAGAAGTGGAACCCCAAGGTTTCCGACTTCGGGATGGCCAAGGTCCTCGGCTCCGGCTCCAGCTACGTGACCACCCGTGTCATGGGCACGTTCGGGTATGTACACACGTGACACGCTCACTCTCTCACCGCCGCTCCGTTCTGACAAAGATATATACTACTACCAGTTGTTGATCTACAATTTTTGTATTCTTCACTAGCTACGTCGCGCCTGAGTACGCTTCGACGGGCATGCTGAACGAGAGCAGCGATATCTACAGCTTCGGCGTGCTGCTGATGGAGCTCATCTCCGGGAAGAGACCCGTGGACTACAGCAAGTCTGTCGGCGAGGTGATCGATCTGTCTCAGTACTGATGGTGGCGTGAATCCGCCATGCATGTTCCTGTGGGTTGCTGACATTGTGTTGGGGCGCGCTGTGTCGTGTCGTGCCGTGCAGGTGAACTTGGTGGAGTGGTTCAAGGGGATGGTGGGGAGCAGGCGGGTGGAGCAGCTGGTCGACCCGCGGATCGAGGATCCGCCGGCGGCGAGGGCGCTGAACAGGGTGCTGCTGGTGTGCCTCCGCTGCATCGACTCCGACGCGCACAAGCGGCCCAAGATGGGGCAGATCGTGCACATGCTCGAAGGCGACGAGTTCCCCTTCCGCACGGTAAGTGTGTCTACCTGCGACGGGGCTCCTCTAACGTATATAAAGGGATATGTGTCTGACGTGTGAACTTATAAGGACGAGTCTTAGGGGTGTTTGGTTTAGGGACTTATTTTTTTAAGTTTATGTCACATCGGATATATGGACACTAATTTAAAGTATTAAACATAGGCTAATTACAAAACTAATTACACAGCTAGAGGCTAATTCACGAGATGAACCTATTAAGCCTAATTAATCCATAATTAGCATATATTTACTGTAGCATCACATAGGTTAATTATGGATTAATTAGGCTCAATAGATTCGTCTCGCGAATTAGTCCAGGCTATGAAATGGGTTTTATTTTTAGTCTACGTTTAATACTTCAAATTAATGTCCATATATCCGATGTGACAGGAAGTAGAAAAAAATCCCTCTCCCAAGCAAACAGGCGCTTGCCTGTTAAAAGACACACGACCTACCAACTTTTTACGTCAGAGAAGCTGCTTCCATCTACAATTCGACATGTTCTATCTCACAGATGCGCCAATGGCGCAAAGTCACATACTACTACTTGATTGCGAGCTAAAGACAGCTGCATCTTGCAGGAGCACCGGTCGCCGAGGGCTACGCACCGGACGTCGCCTAACAACACGCGGCCGTTGCTCATGTCGGAGAAGGTCGGAGCCGATGACTTGGACAGGTCGATGTGGCGATGATGATGAGCAGCTGACTTTTTTCTCCCTCGACACACGGTGTACATTTTTTGGTTTGTTTAACGCGGCCGGGATCCAGCGTTTGATAATATTGTTGCTTTGGGGGGTTTAAATTGTGTTTGGCGTAATGTATAAGTGACACGATGTTTTAAAAGGCAATGTCGTCCCTGACCAAACGTTGATACACTCCTACGCGACTGGTGGCTTTGTGTTGGTCTGGCCGGGGACGGTTGAGTAGTTTTCGTCGTGGCACGTGGCGGTGCTCTGCTAGGCCATTTACAGGGTGCTTTACTCCATCGTCTCAAGAAAAAAAAACTTTTAGTAATAAATCTAAATATGGGCTATCAATTTAAAAAAATACAAAAGAATAACTTTAAATAAAAAAAGGTAAAAGTACTGTTAGGAACTGGATTGGGCCGCACATATGATGGGATGGCTACATGCCAAGCAAGTCCATGCAAGCACACTAAACAACAAATACATGGTTCCTTTTTCTCATAAAAAATAAACCTAAAACGGATACGACATATTCTAATAATATAAATCTGAACAATCTTTTGTTATGATTTTTTATACAGATTTATAGTATTGAAATATGTTACATCTTATAAGTTTGTTTTTTATGAGACAGAGAAAGTTTGTAGGGACATCGAAAGAACGGACAGCCAGAACGACGACAACGATAACTTCGAGGCCAATTTAGCCCCTCGTTGATCTTCTTTCCTAGCTCTCCTCTTCCCTACTTGTTCTACGAACCTCTTGTATCTTCAAGCCTTGTATCTTCAACTCTCTTCTTCAAGTCCACCAAATACCTGTGATTTGCATTGTTATTATAATTAGAGAAAAAGTTGCTAACAAGTACATGGCCAGTCCTTAAAAGTTAAAGTGAGGTCACATTTAGGTTCATGACATTGTAAACACAGCATTTAGGTGCATAATCTCATTTTAATGTATTATAGTAGGCCCAAAGCATGTCTGATTGGGTTTGGCAGCCGATGTGGCTATCCACCACGGCTAGACATTTGCAGTTAGCCTCCTTTATGGCTATCCTCCTCTTGCCAGGTTTGCAGCAAATTACCATTATCTTAAAGAAGAAAATTGTAGGATCGAAAAACAAGAACTAAGCCAACCAGAGAAGGGTGAATGGTTGAAGTACCCAAAAACTAAAACTTTTAGCGGAATTAAAAGTTACCCTCAAATCGATGTAGATCGGTTTGACCGGAATAGATCAGCCGGTCTGACCGCCCTGTGCCGTCGGTCTAACCGTCCTGTCCTGCTGGTCTGACCGCTGTGATGCCTCCGGTCTGACCGCCTATGATTCATCGGTTAGACTGCCAAACCCGAGCAAGCACAAATTAAAGATCTCTCAAAGTAGATGACAACTTTAATACCTCTCTCTGTATTTACAAAGTGCAACAACAGCACTCCTCACGACAATCTCGACTAGACCTGAAACCCTAACTAAACTTTCAACTCAATGCTCTTCAAAAACGATACCGGGAGGCCACACCCTCCCTCTCTATTTATACATAAGGTAGGCAGCCTAAAGCCACGAACCAAACTCATACAAGAAGTCCTAATCCACCTAGGAAACCTTCCCGTACAAGAAACCAACATTACATATTCCAATTGTATCAAATTTGAACTCCTTCCAAATTCGACTTCGCATCCCATACGCACACAATACCTCCATCGTATACCATATGGAATCTTCACCAACCATGTGCATTAATCTTTAGCCTAAGTATCCCGCATGATATCTGACCGTCCGGACGTTACCATATCTCTAAGTTGACTCCCGATCCATCACCGGCAATACTCTCCCGAGACGTAAAGATTACCTACACATGAATCAAACAAAGAAACCATATCCGAGCATAAGCTATCACCAACTTGACTCATTGTTAGCACACAACAGAACTACATACGCATAGTATCCATCTAGAAGCCATAAACACGAATTAACCACGGATATCCAATAAAACAACCCGAAACCGAAACCGACACAGAGTCGTCCGGTCAGACCGCGGGCTGGCCGGTTTGACCACACACATACCGCCGGTCTGACCGGCCTTACCTTCCCGATCTGACTGGACAAATCAACACAACAGTCCCTGTTCACCGTCTGAAAATTCAATCACCTCACAAACCACTTCGCCAACAATCTCCAAATATCAAAGCCAATAACCTCAGATGCCAATTGTTCATCACAACAAAAGAATCAAATACACTTTGATTTTTCAATCTTCTCCTTGATGAACACATTGGCAAACCCATCAAAAAAATGTTTGTTTTGGTGGAAAAATAAAAATTTCTCCTCCTTTAAAAGAAAAACAAAGAAAGAAAAACACTTACATTGTTTATATCTCTTCTTCCCCTCTTGACAATGATTTCATCAAGCATAGAAATTATGTGTAGTTAATATTCAAGAGCTTAATAACATACATATAGTAATTCATGTCATGTATTGCAACAAAGAGAAGATAAACCCATCAATTATATAGCAATCATATACTAGAGTATAATAATAAACCAAAGATTTTACAATTAAGTTCAATAATACAATCAAGATTCATGAATTCAAAAGATTTATAATGCAACATCTTTACAAACACATAGGTTAAAAAATAAATCTACACATATAGACCTATTGCAATCATTACTCTTTCCCAAATTAGTTTTAGCACAAAATAACCAAGAGAATTTTTTCATATTGAATTGAGCCTTTTTTTTCATTTTGCTCATATTTTTCTCAATTATTCTGGGTACGTCCTTGTCGTCAAGACTGTTTCCAAGGATTCTGTATTCATTTTTTTCTCATAAATGTTTTTTTATTCTCTTGCACAATGAGCAATTTCAAAGCTATTTGAGGAATAACAATTCAATAAAGCATATACATAAGCATTTACAATCCAACCTATGCATTAGTATCAATATTGCATATTTCATTAATTCAAATATAAAATTTAAGTGTCATGCATCATCTCCCTTAAAAGCAATATCTAAACCTTATGAAAATACTAAAATTCATACAAGCTATAAAATAGATAAAAAAAACCTTCAAAGTATTGCTAGCATGATCAAAGAAAAACACTATATGTATACTACAAAGCTCTCTTTCAATTTGTTTCTTGCAGTTGTTGCCTGATAGAACCAAGAGCACAAAAAATCCCCCTCAAACCATGCCAAAAGGATGTATGATTCCCAACTCTCCACAAAGAGAAGCAAAATGAAATGAATCCAATGGTTTAGTGAAAATATCTACACAAACTCCGAAAGTGTCCAAAAGCCTCATCTTTACTTGCCATGAAGAAAACCCAAGAATATCGAGAAAAATCGTCAATAACAACCAACACATACTACTTTCCTCCAACGGATCGCACTCTAGCTGGTCCATCAGTGTCCATGTGTAAGAACTGTCCCGGTGCATCCGTCATCACAGAAAAATAGGAGCATGTGAAGAAGCAACCATCTTAGCAAGACAACACGGTGTACAAACCAAATCAAGATCTTTCTTAAGTTTAGACAAACCACGAACAAGATCCAAACCACTTAATCTAGTGAGATGATCAAAACCAACATGTCCAAGTCTACGATGCCAAAACATCAAATCTTTGTTGAATTTAGCAACCAAACATGTTACAACAGGTGAAACAGGATTTCCAAAATCAGCTTTAAACACTCTTCCATAGCGAGAAATATTCAACACAGAGTCACCACAAGAATCAAATACTTTACTTCCAGTTTTCTTAAAGCGAATCTCAAAATTCTCAACAACAATTTGTGAAACTGAAAGCAAATTGTATTTTAAATCCTCAACCAAAGCTACTTCTTTCAAATCAAACTTGTTATTTACCTTAACAGATCCTGTAGCAAGAACGACACTAGTAGAAGCATCGCCAAAGATAATCGATTCCGTCTTGGATGCCATCTTGAGGGAGGAGAGCCAATTTTTATCATCGGTCATGTGCCGCGAACAACCGGAATTCACAATCCACATATTCTCCTTCCTCGCCACCAAAATCTACACATAAGAAGATGTCGAAGCCTCAGTACTGAGGTTAGATAACAGAAATTTAGGAATCCAGTACTGAGACATACGACAAGTAGAACCAATAGGTATATATCCACGAGCAAAAACAGTTTGAGAATTTTCAGAAAAATTCCTTCGAGACCGGTCTGACCGAAGTACAGTAGCCGATCTAACCAGGGGCCGGTCTGACCGCTTCTGTATCTCCGGTCTGACCGGAACCCAGTCTGACCGACGCTCAATAGCCGGTCGGATCGGTCGTCGGTTTGACCGCGCAACCCACTGCGGTCTGACCAGTTTCCTCGAGGAAAAACCAGATTTCTGCCACTTAAATTTTGCCAAAGCAATCTATCTTTTTTTTTTCTATTTTCGTGCTAATCTGAAACAAAAACCAACAAGATGGCCATCTTTACCACAAAAGGAACAAGTATACTTTTTCCTAGAAGTTAATGATTTTGAAATATTAGTTTTAGTTTCTTTTAGTGTAGCAGAAAGAGAGGGCATAATTCCAGCAGACTTAAAAATTGTTTTCACAACATTAGGTTTTGTCAAAATTTCACCATGTTCAGTCACTTTCAAAACATTGGGTTGATTTTTGGTGAAATGATTATCAACATCAAAACCTACACCCCTATTGTAGCTAGTCACTTCAAATTGATACAAAATCATGTTAAGTTGTTTCTTACCATCAGAAAATCTTTACAAAGAACTTTTCAAATAAGAAACCTCTTTTTCCAAATTTGTATCATTTTCACAATCTACCATGACACCATTGTTTTTACGACATTTTAGACAAGAAAACACCTCATCACATTTCATAATACTTTCCATGTACTCAACACGTCCTAAAGTATCTTTCAATTTCATCTCATTCAAAAAGCACTTTGAGCAATTTTGAGAAATCAAAATATCCTTGTGTTGTTTAACCCTTTTTACACTCAAAACATTGAACAAAGAACTTGCACACGAAGCAATTTTATATTTTTTCAAAATGTTCTTTGTCAAAATCAACTTATCAACAAAACGAGCATGCAAAGCAAATCCAAGAGCAAAAGAAGACTCAAGTTTTTTGGTATTTTCAATCTCAGATTCCAATTTCAAGCAATTAACAGAATTAACATCTCGTAAAGCATTAATTTCAGAAAATAAAACTTCACAAGATTTGCAATCATCATCATTAGGAATCGAAGATTTTAATCTACCAATTTCAGCATTTAGAATCTCAATAATGTGATCCTTCTCATCAAGCATATTAGAACATGTTTTAAGTTTCTCCGCAAATTTGAAAGCAGTATGTTCTAATTGATCATAACTAAGCTTTTCTTCACTATCACTATCAAATTCATTATCATCAGAACTTGCATTGCGAGCAATAAAAGCTAAATCAACAACATGCTTACCTTTTCCATTGCTCTCTTTTTCTGAGTCTAATTCATCGCTCTCACAAACTTCTATGAGTTCTCGAATTAGCCTTTGCATGCAACTCTTCTTCTCCTTTTTGATATTCTTCTTGTCCACCTCCTTCTCCTTGTTCACCTTCTTGCGGTTAGGACAATTGAACTTTATATGATTCAAATCTCCGCACTCAAAGCACCGAACGAGACCTCCTCGCTTCCTGTTCCTGACATAGTTCATAGCTCGAGAAATCTTGTTAGCAGCCAAAACCAAGTCCTCCTCCTCAAACTGTTCGAGTTGCTCATCGGACATGACATTAATCAAAGCAAGAGCGGTAGAATTTCACGAAGAAGCACCAACATCCAAAGAAGTCGAGGGAGAAACCAAAGCACTAGACTTAGAATCTACCTTACGAGAAAGAATATTCATCTCATGAGTTTTGAGTTTTGTGTAAAGTGAATCCAACGTCAAGGTAGACATATCAACAGACTCTTGAATAGATGTAACCTTCATCTCCCAAATAGACATATCAAGACCATTCAAAAAGTGGCGAGAAACCTCAGATTGTGAGTAATTTGTGTCATAAGCAGAATCAACAGATCTAAGATCACTCAAAATCTTATTAAATCTACCAAGATAATCATCCAAAGCTTCTCCAGGTTTCATCTCAAATTTTATGTATTCCTTTTTTAAAAGATCTCGACGAAGTTCTTTAATATTAGTAGTTCCTTGATAAAAGTTTCTCAAGGCAATCCAAATCTCATGGGCGGTTTTAAGATGTGACACACGATCAAAATTCGAACGAGAAATTTCACTCAACAAAATATTACGAGCTTTGCAATTGTTATTAAACTCAGTTTTCAAAGCTTCAGTAGAAATTTGATCAGGAATCACATAAGAAAAAGCAACCTTTTGCCAAATATCATAATCTTGAGTCATAATATAAGATTGCATCTTGTCACACCAATAAACAAAATCCGAACCATCGAAAATATGTGGCTTAGTTGAAAACTTGTTAGCCATGGCTTAAAACTCTAGATCGGTAAAAATCTAAAGAAGAAAAACTAGGCTCTGATACCATTTGTAGGATCGAAGAACAAGAATTAAGCCAACCAGAGGAGGATGAATGGTTGAAGTACCCAAAAACCAAAACTTTTAGCGAAATTAAAAGTTACCCTCAAATCGATGTAGATCGGTCTGACCGGAATAGATCAGCCAGTCTGGCCTCCCTGTGTCGTCGGTTTGACCGCCCTGTCCTGTCGATCTGACTGCTGTGATGCCTCCGGTCTAACCACCTATGGTTCGCCGGTTAGACTGCCAAACCCGAGCAAACACAAATTAAATATCTTTCAAAGTAGATGACAACTTTAATACCTCTCTCTGTGTTTACAAAGTGCAACAACAGCACTTCCCACTAAAATCTCGATTAGACCTAAAACCATAACTAAACTTTCAACTCAATGCTCTTCAAAAACAATACCGGGAGGCCACACCCTCCCTCTCTATTTGTACATAAGGTAGATAGCCTGAAGCCACGAACCAAACTCATACAAGAAGTCCTAATCCACCTAGGAAACCTTCCCGTACAAGAAACCAACATTATATATTTCAATTGTATCAAATTTGGACTCCTTCCAAATTCGACTCCGCATCCCATACGCACACAATACCTCCATCGTATGTCATATGAAATCTTCACCAACCACGTGCATTAATCTTTAGCCTAAGTATCCTGCATAATATCTGACCGTTCGGACGTCACCTTATCTCCAAGTTGACTCCCGATCCATCACCGGCAATAGTCTCCCGAGACGTAAAGATTACCTACACATGAATCAAACAAAGAAACCATATCCGAGCATAAGCTATCACCAACTTGACTCATTGTTAGCACACAACAGTATTACATAAGCATAGTATCCATCTAGAAGTCATAAACATGAATTAACCACGGATATCGAATAAAACAACCCGAAACCGAAACCGACACAGAGTCGGCCGGTCAGACCGCGGGTTAGCCGGTCTGACCGCACACATACCGTCGGTCTGATCAGCCTTACCTGCCCGGTCTGATCGGACCAATCAACACAACAGTCCCTGTTCACCATCTGAAAATTCAATCATCTCACAAACCACTTCGCCAAGAATCTTTAAATATCAAAACCAATAACCTCAGATGTCAATTGTTCATCACAACAAAAGAATCAAACACACTTTCATTTTACAAATAACAGCTTGTCCTAGGAATAAGGTCATAGTGTCCTATAACAAATTATCATAATTTTTGCGTGTACTCAGACAAAGTCATTTCTTACAATGTCATTCAGTAAATATCACATTTTTTAAAGTGTCATGTAACATTCTTTTTTTAAAAATAAGTTATGTATACTTATCCTGCACTCACCTTCGACCTAAAATTGCAGCCATTGGTTCAACACACATGAATGCTTTAGGCAAAAAAAATCATAAAAGTATTAATTTTAAGAAAAAAATTAACAATTGTCATTAGGCCCTGCATTTCATCAATATTAGCTCTAATAAAACACATAAATATAAATCTTCATTCTAAAACAAATGAATACTTAGGGTTTGTTGGCTATGCTACTTAATTTTTTTTGGCACACATTTCAAATGACGATGTGTCTTATGAAAAAACTTTAAATATTAGAGTTACTTTAAAAATATTTTTATTTTTATTTTTAAATAATTAATACTTAATTAATTATATACTAATCACTTTTTTTGTTTTGCAAAGCAGCTAATCAGTTGGTTCCGATCTCTTTCTAGTAGAACCGGCCCTAACCTCGATTGTTCTTGTTTCCTACCACTGTCTAGAACGGGCCCTAACCTAGATTTAGAACAGGCCCTTGATCAACCTTGGGATGCATTCGAACTCATAACTCATGTTCGTCATTTATTACCTTTATAATAGTAAAACAACAAAACCTCTTAAACCTCTTATAACCATTAATACACCAAAATAATTTTACTTTTCTATCTTTTTCTTCATCCTCGTGCTACAAAATTTTCTTAAATAGATACTAAGAGTCAAAACTCCGAACCATGCGTTGCAACATGTTTCTCCTCTCCCCCTCTAAGCACCGTTGTACAAGCCCCAAGTATTTGTTTTGGCCCATCTACATTTGTATTTAAGCTTCCGGCCCAAATAGCATGAGTATTACATTTATATTAGGCACAAAACTGTAAAATCGACCAACTGTTAAAATTTTAAGTCAATAAATACAAAGTACAATTTAGGCTTCCTCCTAAAACAAATGGATGACCGAGGATAATGTTCACATAACAGTAATGTAGACGAAACATGACTTAGAACAGACTTACCAAGCACAAATCCCAGGACAGTTGGATTTGGGCCTAACCAAATCAGACCTTAAGAGGACCTTGGTGGAATTGAACCACCTTCCATCCGTAACCGGAGAGCTCAAGCCCAACAATCAACGGAGGATCTCCCGAACTGAGATAAGATCCACAATATCGGCAAATAAGCGAACTAGGATTTTCGTATAAAACTACACATCCGTAGCTACTGTTCCGATGTTGTATTAAGTTGGAATTATTTCCCTCGGAACAAAATTTATATACCCTTTTAAATAAAATATATTTGTTTACCTTCAATTGACTTTATTTTGAATATACATTTTACTACAAACATCGTGGGAGCCTTTCTTTATCCAAAACGAATCGTCCAAAATACACTAAACATCTATAAAACCTTTTAAATGAAATATATTAGTTTACCTCACGCGACTCGTTTAACGGTATTTTGAACTGAACCATTTTACCACAAAACTTTTTATCAAAAACAAAACCTCCTAAATACACTAAACAATTAACTCTAAACAAAACCTAAACAATACGCAAGTGAATTTTACCAAAACAATAGTGCCCTTTTACCATGTCATACTGATTCACAACTGACCAGGTTTCTCCGCACTAGCATAGGCTTTAATCAGCTTATCAGATCATTAACTAGATAAACTGAAATCAAACTCAATAAACTCGGATGAAAAACATGGGTTTGTATCCATCTTTAACTCATCGTGTAAAATATTACTCCGAGTCTTATCCTTTTGGTATAATTTGTAGCCGTGTTGTTTACACGACACAATACCTCCGGATTGACCTCAAGAAAACCGTGTTGTTTACACGACACAATACCTCCGGATTGACCTCAAGAAAACAAACCTTCAGCAGCAGACAGAACTTTGCTATCCAGAATAAAACCTCCATGGTGCACAACTCACCGAAGAAATTTATAACGATACACCATCTGGCAATTAATCCGACGGTACACCGGACTTCAAAGCTGCAACAGCACATTCCAGCATACCGGAAGGGAGTCCAACAATAACCACGAAAATCGATGAGCACCAGCAATCAAGTCACTTCCTGAAGCACCATGTAGCCACACGCACAGGTGACATCACAGCAACACATCAATTTCTTGCTTCAGATGTAAAGATCCCAGACGTGCCATCCACCTCACCAAGTTCGATTCGCCAGAATACTCCAGTCTTCAGGTGACTTCAGGTTGAACATAATGTCTTCAGGTCACCTTATAACGACGTTGAGAGAATGCTACAATTTCTACATGGTACGAACTATGATGAATAGACAAATGCTCAATAACTTTATGCTTCAAGAACATAAATGGCTGTACATCAACCTAATACTATGCGAAGAAAGATACTATATGACCATCGAATTCTACAGCTTGCAAAAGATTAGCCTTAAGGGTTACATTGCTGACTATCCAAGAAAAATTCTCAGAATGCAAAAATGAAACATTACTAGCCTTCTCATACATGCAGTTAAATACATATAGGGCAAAGTGAAAGAGCTCAGAGGTTAAATCATACACACTTATTTGATATTACGGCTCAGGATCGCTGTAAACTCTGGGCAAGAACAAGAGCTTATTTCACTTACGGTTTGCACTCCAATCATATGCTGAAAAACATCTTAAATAGTTGGAAGTTGACAGTTTGGAGTAAATATTGTGAGCAAAAAATAGCGGTGCACGAGACCATTTCAGAAGCAAATGTTACCACTACCGCCGACTTGTGGATAAATTTAAGCATACAAGTGGATATGTTAGTTCAGATATTCGTTAGAACAGTAGCGCAATATTCCAGCCGCTCTTAAACCAATAAACGAAGATAATAGTATGTAAACGTATAGGACGTATTGAACTTTAATCAACTTTTTGAGTCTATTATGTGAGATGCACTTCTAGTTAAGATAACACTGCTGATGATCAGGGATAATTAACTGGCAATGACAATAATTAAGTAATTCAAGCAATTTCAAGTAAATCCAGGGATATTATGTGACAAGGGATATTTAAAGGCAATGATAATAAAGTAATTGAGGTAACTCCAGGAATATTACGTACGCTGAATGCTATGGAAATTTGTTTACGACTACTATTGCACATGTAGATTATCATTTGTACCTTGGTTGTTGCGCTGTAGCTCCACGTTTAGATTCACGCGCGATCGTTGAACGATGTAGTCGCAGTGGGATCTGAGAGACAACCAGGGGACAACGGGACACAAGATTGGGGGGAGAACCCGGGGCTAAACAAAATAACCCCCGTGCGAACTCCCCCCAGGACACAAAAAGAACATCTTTATTACGGTGGCCTGCCATGCGAGCGCACCCAACATGGCAAAGGCCAATCTTGCGTGTCACATCTCCTTTTTTTCGCTCTTTTTTTTACCCCCTCTGACACAAGCACCTCGCTTGTTACATGTTCACCTTTCATCTTACCTTGCCGCCTTTCATCTCGGCACGGCTCCCTCGCACAACATCTCTTAGATCTAATAATTATCGAAAGTTCATCCAATAATTATCAACACAAAGAGACATCATCTCGCGAGGTTGCGTTGGAGAGGATCCAGACAGGGCCGGTATCATCCCTCGCCCGCCGCTTCATCCACGCGATCTCACAGAGCATGCACCAAACGGCCTCGCGAGGTCAGATCTACACGCGACAACACAAGAAATCCACAGATCAGCACGCGGTTGCGACATGTTCAGGAACAAGCCAAGCAGTAAACCGAAACAAAATCTAAGCAACACGGATGCTGAACTCACCGGTTACAGATCTGACCCGCCGAACGCGAGGACGAGCAGCAGCTTCCGTCGATAGATGCACGCGTCCCGCCTCTCGATCCATGGCCGCCGAAGGCCGAGCAAGTCCATCCAAGATCTGAAACCTGCGCAACAGAGAAACAAACGCGTGTTGCCGAATATAAAGGAGGAAAACCTCACCGTTCCAGCATCGGAGGCGACGGATTCGACCTGGAATCAAACGGAAATCCTACCATGGAAGGGATTCGCGGTGGCGAATTCTAGATCTGGAAGGAGGTGGGGAAAGCGGCTAGGGTTGTTTGGCTACGGTGGGTGGTGGATAGGCGAAACAGAGGAAGCAAGGTATTTATGGTCTGGTCGGACGCAGCGGACGGCCCAGATGAGGCGGTTGGGCTCGGACGGCCAGGATGCGGGGCACGTTGCGTGGCGCCATTGGCTGTGACAGCTGGATCGCACAAGTACACCGCAACTTGCGGGAAATTTGACGTCACTGCGTGCGTCATTGTCCTGACCGGATCGTTTGCGGGAGCGAACACGAGGGTGCGCTTTGTGGCCACCGGTATGGGGGATCCTGATTGGCTACGACGCGTGTTCTAGATCTGTGATATTTGGGCCATGTGGGCCTGTATTAAACAAACTATAGTAGGCTTTTAGCCCAGTTTTCACTACAATCGGCCATTGCATTTGTGGGCTGTAATTAGCCCATTATTAACGCAGCTAAGATTTAATTTCGTGGGACATTAATCGTTTTGCTTCAAGATGTACTAGTATATAAATAAACTCTTTCAGTTCAACAAACAAAAGATGTTGTCATGCCAAAGTAAGCCTATTTTTTGTATTACTTGAAATGGGCCGTGGGCGGGCCTTATTCCAACTCCACTGCTGGAACTACCCATCATGTTGCAGGCTTTCCTCCCAGCCATGGTTACCCTAAATCTTACTATCTTACTATATCCTTTCCTGATCACATCTACATAGCACAAACCGCCACGAAAAAAAAAAAAGGAAAACGAAAACGTGTACATGCATCCTGTACTTTCCTAGATATTTCCTTTTGATTTTATATATCCAACAATTAGGTCAAAAGGCTCTTCTCTTTTTTTTTTCACTCCTGCTCATCATCCTGTGCAATTCTATGAACCCTAATGGGAAGGCCCTTGGGGAAGTCGACGAAGGGAAAGACGAAGGCTTGGTCCGGCTCGGCGAGCTCCCACCTGAAGTTGAGCACCAGGTGGTGCAAGAACACGGCCATCTCCAGCTTCGCGAGCTCCGACCCGGCGCACAGCCGCGTCCCGCCGCCGTACGGCATAAAGCTGCTGCTCTGAGCCAAGCCGCCGGATGATCCGCTACTCTGCAATCGAACAAAAGAAGAACACTTGTATCAACATTTCGAAGAGAAGATATCGTATCAAGTACCAACAATAGTAATTGTTGTTTTTTCGCGTCATGGAATGATCAATGGCTGCAGTTTTTGCGCAGCAGATTATCTTGCTCAATCTCCTGGAGGATAATCCGGACACACGTCCTTTTCGCAGCTGCATGCAGACGACCAGATAATCTCGTCGGCGTTGGCAACTGCACCACACAGATCCATTGTTCGATCGATCGAGCATACATACACACATGCGTCGTCACCCCTCAACTGATATTCGTGGGTCGTAGCGGATAAGAATGGAGATGTGATGGATGGACTGCAGGGCTCCAATCGTTCACTGATTGGTTCGGTTTGATCCGTTTGCGATTTGGACCAACGCTCCTGGATTTTCTCGCACGAATGCATAATCCATCACGGCGTCGCCAAATCCCCGTTCCATTACCGCACATGCACCTCGGTTTTCACCGCTGACAGACTTAGTGTGAGAAGAGAAACAATTCGTGGGAACACCATTGACTAGCTAGCTTGGGCAAAGGCCAAATGAGAAAGCACATGCGCGCGCGAGCGAGCGAGCTGAGCTGAGCATTCACTTTCATGTCAGGTTCAGTGATTCACCATGCATGTTCCTATCACGGAGCTTAACACGGAGGATGGAGGTGCCGTGCCTCTCTGCATGATTGCTGCTCGAGGCAAGCACGCGTTTAGCCTGTGCTGCTTTTGTAGATTCTGACATGATCCCCCCGCTTATGATTGACACTGCCCAACAGCGACATCCGCGCGTGTCCCAGATATTCTTTTTTCTTGAATCGCAGCAATTAAACCGAGATTAATAAATAACTTAAATTAACTGATAATCCTACTGCGACTGACCTTCCATCTCCAGGGATTGAAGCGCTGGGGGTCCTCGTACAGGGACGAGTCCAGATGCACCGCAGCTAGCACCGGCAGGATCTTCCATCCGCTTGGAATGTCATAACCTTCAGTTCAGTACAGTTCAGTTCAGTTAGCTTCTGCTGTCAGATAGAGGAGAGGTCGATACAGGGAAGAAGAGTGAAATCGAGCTACTCACCCTTGTAGTGCACGTCCTTGATGACCTTCCGGTGCAGGAACCTGACCACGTTTCCTAGCCGCAACGTCTCGTTTATGACCTGCAATAAGGACACAAAGAAAAGAAATATCAGCGTTGTGCTGCCAACTACTGTATTTTTTTTTCCTGAATGCAAAGTCAGTTTTGGGTCTGCTTTGACTGCAAGTACAATAATCAACAGTACTGCAGCGCCTAAAACTATCCTCTTGACTAAGACCCATAATTACATCGTGACTCTAGATGCAACTTATTCTTGGTAGGCGACAACTCTCGAGCAACTCATCTGAATTTCAAAGGCCTCAAATTACTCTGCCCCTTTATCTGATAGACTGATACCACCACACACATACTGTAATTGACTGGAATGGTATTTCGGCATGTTCTGCTCTGTCGTCTGAACAGCAATGCAGACGATACAGATACCTTCTTGGGCGCAGGCCGTGCTACTGGAAGCCTATAACAACAAGTACTTGTCATGGCATTTGGATTATTGCAAGACGATGGGCCTCACCCTATAGAAACTTCCAAAGCGAAAGAACCTCTGCTGGCTAGCTTACAAGACAGAGCAGATCGACTCTATCGATCAATGCACACATGCGTGCGCTTAGCTCGATCGATCCGAACTGCAGAGAGAGGGCGTAGTACTGTAGTACGTGGCCCGGCAATTATTTCGCAGAGCTTTCAGTCTCCATTCGTACATGACATTTCGGGAAGTTGCTATCTCTCTACGCAAGTGACCAAACAAAACAGCAGAGCTACGCTAGCACGAAGCCTTTGCACCGATTTATATGAGTAGTGTTTAGGGAGGAGGGATCGGAAGGAACAAAGTAGGGGGGCCTTACACATTGCGTGAAAACCATCTCTTTGTAGTCTTCCCAGCTCAATTTGCAGTCCCCTCTTAGCCTTTGTCTCCTTGCAATCCCAAGATGCTCCTCCTGCATGTCACGCGTCAGTGTGAGTATTAACTAATCAATTCCCATGTCATTTCTGATGCCTTTCGCTTTCTGCTTGTTGCTCTACAGTTAAACGTAGCGCTGAGTGACAGTAGATGTTAAGTTGGAATCTGTAATTCTGTACCCTCAGTTCTTGGACAGCCTTGGGGCAGCCTTCAAGGAAGAAGATGGCGAGCGCGAGCGCCATGGACGACGTCTCGTGCCCGGCGAAGAGCAGGCTAAGCAAGAGGTCCAGGATTTGCTCTTTCGAAAGGTTAGATTGTTTCAGAGCCCATCCGAGAAGATCGTCTTGCTCTACGCTTGCATCCTCCTTGCTCAGCTTATCAACCCGCTCTTCCATTTTCCTCTCTATTACTCCGAGAATGGCAGCACGCGACTGCAAGGGAACAGTAAAAATACACAGTAAACATCATGGAACTAATGTCGACATAGAACAGGAAAAAAAAATCTTACGGTGAAAAGTTCCTTCTTATCAGGAAAAAATATGTGGGACACCTATCAAATTCAGATATGATGTTGCCTAACCGCCTACTAGTCTAGGATTATGTCTCTTGTCATAGCTTTCTGTTTTGGAGAGAAAAAATGTCGTTTCCTTTCGATATAGAAAAGACACCTATTTCGACGGCAAATGAGAGGTGTTCTTCGGCTCGGTGGCTAGCTAGCTACTCTCTGATTAAGTTAATCTAATATATACATATTCATAGTATTAGAATATATCACATCTTATATATACTTTATATATACTAGATTAACTTAATCTAAAATAAAGAAAATATTTTTTTAAATGCGCTATATGTATAATTTCATTCTTGAACATCCATGTTGGCAGTGTTTAGCTATAGGAGGTACTTGAAACGTAACACAGACAACAAAATTTTGGACAAAGTATAATTTTCGGCTCTACAATAATTATGAATGCGCATAACCATATTTTATGGACACTAGATTAAATTGACTCTGTTGGGTGAAATAATACACTCAGAACTCCACCATCGTATCAATGGTGCTTCGTCCTATATTCCTCGTATATTCCTCTCATTGAACACAAGATAGATAATTAACCCAGCTCTTCTGGCTTTTCATGAGACATGCAAATTAATGTGTTATAGTGTTAGCAGTGGTCAGTGATCACATACAGTAGTTATTTTTGTTAGCCAATTAGTATATGTTCTCAAGAACAGGCGATCAGTAGGAGTACTGCAGTATCTCTTCATCTAACAAAAACTACAGGCGCCTTTTCATTAACTAAAACCAAACTGTGAAGGTTGCTGGCTAATCATCTGCTTAACGAAATTAATGTGGTTCTGGTGTGTGGCAAAGAGTTGGTCAGCGGTTGAATCATGATAAATGATGGATTCCCCAGCATATAATCATGCCAAATTATGAAGGTTGGTCATTTACTTTCCAACAGATTAAAAATTCCACTTGCCAGGTTGCATGCTGTTGGGCACAGCACAGGGTGTGTCCATCGGAGAGGGATCGTGAAAGCTAGCAGCATGCATGCTGAGGCAATCAATAAAGATCATTTGAGTGTGACCTCACATGCAGTAAAAAGTAGGCAACATTTTATGTTCACATGAGTGAAGATCAGTACGTCCCCAGGGAAAAAGAAAGAAAAGAATCTGCATGATCGATCAGTCCCCAGGATGCATACTCAGAAGAAGTACCAGTGCATGTTTTTTTGAGTTAACTATATATAGGTCTTGGCTCATGTTTGGAAGATAAGAAATTCACAAGAGCTCTGCTAGAATTTCACCTTAAGCAACTGCCTTTGAAAAAAAACGGAATGGGCCTAAAAGACATACTCCTAGCATGCATGCATGCACACCTTTCAATCAACATTTTTAGCTTTCTATATTTTCAAATAGCTATGGTCTATTGCTACACAGTTTCAATCCTATGTTGATTATCTCAAAGGCAAGATAATTTGTCCGAACAAATCGTACTAAAAGACCCGCTAGCTGTGCGAGCTGACTGATTGGACCTGATCGATATGCATCACTAATTCACTAATTCACTGCTCCCCGTCCCAAAATAGATTAAAACTTTTAAGTTTGAATTTTATCTAAAAGTAAATCAACTTTTACCTTCTTATCTACCATAAAGTTACAAATCAAAAAAATTTATCCTTTAAATACCCCTCGTCTATCCATCTATCAATACAATTTTCTTATTAATTAGGAACATTTTGGTACTTTGTCTTTCTTCTTAACTTTACTTTAAGAAGTTAGGGTTTGAAATTTTGTGGGAGAGAGGAGTATGCTAGTAGCTAGTAATGGGACAGAGGAGTATGCTAGTAGCTAGTACTAGCTACAACAATTTTTGGACCATCCACAATTCTAAACACACAGACCTTGTGTATGTCCCTACATATATATGAGTGTACTGCCGTCATGTAGAATATATCTAATAATGGGCCATGCATATATATGAAATATCATGCATGCGGACTAGCTACACACAAAACTACCAAACAAAAATTAAAGAAACTAAACCCGGTCCTCTCTAGCCAATTCCTTTCTCTAAACTCTTTTTCCCCCGTGTGCATACCAAACAAAACATTGACAGGGAAGTCATCGTCACTCCTACACAAATATATAGTGTGTGTGTGTGTATATGTATATATTAACTTATCACTCACAAGTCGCAAATCATCTCTCCCTCCCCTCCAATATGAATATGATCCCCTTGCGTACATCTCGGTCTCTGTAACTTATTTTTTCAGATAATTAAAATGGTTTGTATCTTCAGTCTCTGTTAACAGACACATGGTCATTGCAAGTTGTTGGCTTTAGCTAAGCTGAGTACAGTGGTATAGCTGCTTATAGTATGCGTAGGGAATAGGAGGAGAAAGGAGCCCGGCCGGCTGGCCGGTCATATATGTAAAGTGAAACGCAGGCACGCACGAGTTTGCGCGCGTACGGGGTGCAGAGTTGTGTAGGGAGAGAGCTAGGCTAGTAGCACGTACCTTGAGAGCCTTCCAGTAGGGCGTCCCTGGCAGGTTGAGCGGCGCGGAGACCACGCCCTTCATGAAGGTGATGTACTCCAGCCGCAGCCGCTCCGTCTCTTCCTCCCCCGGGTCCATGCTCATTATGTTCTTCGCCATCAGGTTGAACGTGAACTGCACGCACGCAACGCGTTTCAATTGATTGATCGATCGATCGATGGATCGATCGGTAGCTAGCTAGCTGCTGATTGATATATGCATGCTGAACTGAATGGAGGATGTGTGTTACGTATGTACTATGTACCTTCTTGGCTTGGTGCTGGGCGGAGAAGATGGAGGAAGGGGGCCAGGCGCGGAGGACGAGGAGGGTGTGGCGCTCGACCTCGGGGAGGAGGACGGCGCGGAGGCGGACGGAGGAGAGGAAGTTGAGGGAGATGGCGCGCATCTCGCGGTGCGGGTCCCCAACTAGGACCAGCATGGACCACTTGCCCAGGATGCCGCCGATGCTGCGCGGGTAGCTGCACTCGAACAGCCTCCCCTCGTTCTGCAGGATGTACCGGTTCAGCCCCGCGTCCGCCGACACCACCGTCCGCTCCCCGAACAGGCTCGACTGGTATATCTTCCCGTACCTGCATGCACGCACGCAACAGCGCCACCCCAGCTCGCCGTCAGCCTATTA
This sequence comes from Oryza officinalis, assembly GCA_008326285.1. Classification (NCBI taxonomy): domain Eukaryota; kingdom Viridiplantae; phylum Streptophyta; class Magnoliopsida; order Poales; family Poaceae; genus Oryza; species Oryza officinalis. The sequence continues at coordinate 13,655,707 of BDMV01000003.1, read as the reverse complement.
CCGATCGATCGATATCCTAGCTTGCTTCACGGCGAGGCGAGCGCTCAGCTGCGTGCTAGCTGTGTGCGTACGTGCGTGTGTACCGAGTAATGAAACCGACCGTGCGATGTGCTGCTCCATGAAGTGGCCGACGGAGGTGGCGGGGTGGGCGCGGAGGTAGCCGAAAGTCTCGCCGACGACCGGCCAGCCGGCGGCGCCGGGCGGCAGGTTCAGCCGCTTCCTCTTCGTCGACGTGCCCCGTCGCCACCAGTGCCCGCCGTGGCATTTGGCAACGGTGGTGGTGTAGAACGTGAGCAGGGCAAGGAGGATGAAGGGGAGAAAGAAGAGCAGCTCGCTGGTTATGGACGCCATCATGGCGGCCATCAGCCTGCAAGCTAGCTACCGATCGATATGCCCGCTGGCCAGTTGCTCTCTCTTCTTCTACTACAAATTTATTTATTTTCCCTCTCGCTCGCCAAATTACAAGAGTATCCTCCACGCCTCTGAATCTCTCTCTGCAACCTTTTCTGGCTGCTTTGCGCAAAGAAGAATTTGGTAGCTACTAGCTAGGAAGGTGTGCCCACTTCCCCTCGCTCTCTGCTGTGGACTTGGGGTACTCTTATATAAGTTTTTGAGGCGTCAGACAGGAAGAAGAAGGAGGTGGTTGTTGCGAGGATTCTTTTGCTAGAATTCAATTTTTGGTGCGGCGCAGCAGGGGAGGAGGAGTGGGGCTCCTGCTAGTAATAGCTACTGGAGTATTAGTATTTTCTTTCCCGCTCTACTTGCCATACAATGGAATACTATAATACACATATTCATGACAAGATATATAATACATACAACTATAGTAGAGATTAGTGAATAATTAAAAAACCATTCTGCCGTTCTGATCCTGACTAATGACAGGGTCTGCACAGGAGGCGTCTCTTGTTCAGTTAAAACTGGCAGGATGTGGATGGGAGAAGCTGGTTCTGTTTTTATTTGTCACATGCATCTTTTTTTGAGATCAGGATAATATAAAAGGTAGACTTTCTTTCAAAAAAAATATAAAAGGTAGACTAGCAAAGTCTTTTATTACAGTATAGTATAGAGATCACCTGCATATGGAAGAAATAAAGCAATGCTCCACTGGTTAAACAACTTGTGATCGGTCTCGTAGGAATCAATGGGCAAGTTAGGTCTCCTGCAGACATAGTGCTAGGTTTCATACCTTGCACGCTTCTTAAAATTCCACCTTTGTATCAAATTTCAATTGGCGCTAATTTCATGGGCTAGTTAGCGGACATGCATGTTGCAAATTATACTGTCGTAGTGTGTTGTACATACTCTGCAGTCTGCACCCTTAAAAATAGAATCTCTAGTAGTACTAATATAATGCAACAACAGGTCAGATGTTAATTGTGTTTTATTCTTATACAGTTGAGGATGTGAAACATACATAATTAGTCAAGCCAAGATAGTACAAACCTATGTTGCATATAACATCTAATTAATGAAGATATAGCGCTTCCCCTGCTGTGCAGGCGGCTGCAAATCGGAATCATCCAACAGATAATGACAGCTCTACTGGATCAGAGTCTAAATTGATTGCTAGTTTGCTGCTACTCCGTGGCGCTGTGTGTATTGCTGGAAATCCAAAAATGGTTGCTGCGGCTACAGCAGCGCCGTCATGCCAGCTCTGCTCCTTGTCCATAGCCTCTACGAGGCAGAGCTTGACCTTTGCCGCTGTTATATGACACTTGAAGCTACACACTTACCCCCACAAGTATTTGATATTTAGAACAAGATTTAATCACACTTTTCAGCGTTAACCACAAATGCTAGATTTAATAACATAAATGCAACACTGAAAATTAGTATAATAATATTATAACTCATTAGATTTTATAATCACATTCAAATATAAAACTGATGGTCGAAGTTCAAATGTTTAATCAAACCTGGTTCTAAACATTAAAAATTTATACCAGGAGGGATTATCGTCTTCTCGGTGATCTCTAGAACACTACTAAGGTACATAATTTTTTTCGTACACCTACAGCCGAAAGACTTTTCGCTCTTGAATATAATGTGAATGGTTATATATGAAAGATTCTACAAACAAATGACATAAAACGTAGTGGTATAGACCACTTCACAAAAAGAAATGATCACGGCCCAATTTCAAGTTAAAAACTACAAATTCAACTCTAGATAGTGCAAGTACTATCCATTACATTTTTTCCCTTGATGCGTGGATCAAATTCAATTAAGACTTGAAATTTTTGGGATGATGGATGTAAATTGTGTTAGTGTTTTCAGTTACTAGTATGTTGAGAAGTATTATTCATTATGTGGTATTTGAGAAGTGGGGGACATCCTTAATGATTAGAAGACTTTCTCTAAGATGACCAGCTTCTTAATTTACAAAAGAGTTGCACCTGAATTATGTATTTCTAAATAGAAGAAAAACACCACTAGTTAATGTATTGGTGAAACACTCATATTATATCATGATGCTCTGTCAAGGTCTCGAACTTTTTATTAGTATACTGATTTATCATTTGAGTTGAAAGCTAGCCAGCGTCGATCTGATTTATTTTAGAAAACAGAGCATGAACAGTATTCTTGGTGCTTCCAGCTTGTTAACGGAATCTGATGGCTCTCATCAAAACTGATTGGTCCCGTTCATCCACGAACGGCATGAGATTCCGTAGCACTGACAATCAATTCTTGGTAGCCTGATCGATGGCACTGGCAGAGAGATGGCCCCTGCGCCATGAGGAAGCATGGAACAGAAATGATCAAAAGGAAGGGTCTGGATCCAGATTTCCAGATAGGCCAGCATCATTGTTAATTTGGTGCCATGGAAAGATGATTAGGGTGATGTTTACAGATAACTTTTTTATATGTATGCTGCATAATTCGTGGCTGTTGCTGCGGTCCCATGTAATTATGGTGTGATGCACCTTTAATTTGTGGACAGAGGCCTGGAGGTTGCGAAATAGTATCTGTTGCACGCCCTGCCCCTCGTTTAGGCCCCGTCCCAAACTGTAACTCTAAATTTTAATTTTCTTATTTTTTATTGGCACGTTTTTCAAACTGCTATAATTTAAAAAAAAATTATATAAAATTTTTTAAAAAATTCAAAAGAACTCATTTTTAAGTTTATAACCATTAATAATTAATTAATCATATGTTATGTTAATTGTTTACTTTGATTTTCGTGCCGTTTAAAAGCTCGGTTCCCATGAAAAACAAAGGAAGCACATATGGATGTTCACTCAATTGTTATGCGTATGGATCGTATGCGTCCTTATGGTAGTACTCGTACCTCTTAAAAGAAAAATAGTATGTTATCATACGGCCATCTGTTGTCTATGCATAACTTAGCTAGGCAGTGATTAATTACAAAATCACTAAATAAAACGATAAAAGATAGACGACGGCTCATAGATAAAATCCAATTCATCGCTAGCTACAATACTTATGTACTAAGCCAGAAAAGAAATTTTAATTTCTAGTTTCCGTTAAGATCAACCCCATCCTCCAGCAAGCTTGGATTAAGGGTGACTCTTGACTCCGTATCAATGTGAGTGTACTCCACTAGGTTCACGTGTTGAAATGGGCCAAAATGTCCGTCTAAAATATTTATCCCAAACTATACCGTGGACTTAGACGGTTGCCATTTTCTCAAAGAAAAAAGTAAAAATATACACATGTCTCAGTAGTATCCTCATGTGTAGCCTCCACTAACTAGGATAACATGGAGCTGAAGAGTGCATCAGTTATTGATTATAGTTAAATTGTTTGTCATACCACATATCCATATTCTATTGGTTAGATCTGATAAAATATTATGTTTTGTTGACTCTGGACTCACCCATCATAAGATGTCGTACAAAAGGCATGCTACATTCTATTCGACGGGACAGCGCTAGTGCAGTTTATTTTTTATAACGTTGACAAAAATAAACGAAACAAAAAAATGATTGGTTGAGCTGAAGCTCATAAGACGTGGGAAAAAATAAACGGCACAACAAAAGATAGTCTATGGTAACTTTTGTCAGAGTAGAAAATACTCTCCTCATTTCATATCATAAGTCGTTTGATTTTTTATTAGTCAAAATTTTTTAAATTTGATTAAATTTATAGAAAAAATTAGCAACATTTACAATACAAAATTAGTTTCATTAAATTTAATATTAAATATATTTTAATACAATGTTTATTTTGTATTAAAAATATTACTCTATTTTGCTATAAAGTTGGTAAAATTTAAAAAAATTTGATAAAAAAAGTCAAATGATTTATAATATGAAACAGGGGGAGTATTGTATAAGATATCTCATATTGGTGTACTTCCTAGATGGAAATACCACTGCCATGTCCTATACAGAAATAGATCCCCAATAGAAATAAAGTCCTAAGCGGGGATGACCAAGACCGCTTGGATTCGTATCTAACTTGCCTCTGGAGTTCTACATGGACAAGGTTGATGGTATAAATACAAAGTATCCTAAGAGGGAAGAACGACATAAGACAATCTATCACAAGCCAATAAAAACTACATCCAATCCCATTGAGTCGACATCCATAGAAGTCGATAACACCTAGCCGTCGATCAGCTTATTTAGGCTTTATGCCGACAATGTTATAGGCTAGAGTAGGGTCACCAACCTATACTTTACACTATTGAGATTGATATATAGTGGAACACGATCTATCCATTATCTATCTCGGGAGGTTTGAACACGTATAAAAAATCATTGTCTCCCTTACTCTCGCTATATCTTCATAGCACCCTTACACTTGTCTTACCCTATACAAGTGTATATATACAAATACCATGATCGGGTATTGATTCGTCGACAACTTCTATATGCATATTATTGTTGGTTTAATTTAGAAGCGAAAGCTAAAAAACAGACTACGGTGAGAAAACCTTAAAACTAACTCTAGCTAGTTTCAAAACTTAATTTTTTTGTTGTGGCTAATAAACAAATAAGCAGACAATGAAAGCCACGATAGTATAAATCATGCAATGTCTATTTAGGCCATGATTGATTTAGATTGTTCAGCAGATTATTACCATGCGTTATCTACTCGATTATATGGTAATTTGACTATTTTTAAAAAATAAATTAACAAATAGCTTAAAAGAAAAAATTAATGAAATTAACAAACAGCTTAAAATAAGTTGTCTAAGCAATACAGTAGAAGAAAATTTTGTTAAAAAGATATATTTTTCAAAGCGTAGAGAAGATAACTCGTTTCAATAATCGGGTATTTTAATAATCTGAAAAAGGTTCTTAGGTCCCGTTTGATTTAGATTATTAAGAAGATTACTGAAGTGGATTATCGATTCGATTATATATAGGGATAAAATATTGTAAAAAATAAACTTAACAAATATCTTAAATTCTAAGCAATGAAGTAGATAATTCTTTTTAGAAAACAGATGCCAAGTCAGAATACAAACTTAGATAGACCCAATATAGAGCCATAAATGTTGATATGAGGGATCTAGAGCTATCTTCAATCTCGCCAAGTTTATATTCAAGCAAGAAGATTACACTAGCCATCGACTACGTGTTCGAGCTCTATGTTGCCAAGTGGATGTCGACTAGATTAGATCATCTCAAATATTGTACTCGTGTGATACTAATATATAAAGACAACACCGGCTTCGACCAACACGAGTAGGGCTATTTCCTGTCTAATAAGGGGCCTGAACCTGTATAAAAGTCTGTTTCTAGTTTCTTTTACCTCAATCACGCGTATACCCTGGTTCCAGCGATCTCCATACTCTACAAATACCATGGTCGGCGTACAGCCTGTCGACATATTCCCCTTATACAACATAAGGATCCCAACATATGCAGCCAAATTGCCTTCCAATCTTGTAGCAATCATTACATGCGTGAGTTCTGGTAACAAAGCAAAAGAGGAATCTGAAGGTAGACAACGTCTCTATTTTAGTAACATTAGAAACATCACACAAAGGCCATCAGCATACGTCCCTGCCGCATGAGGTCAAAGCCGACAAGCAACAACACCCCAATAGAAAGACCCACCTGCCACTACCAACAACACCCTGCCACTAATCCCACCCCACCCCAATAAAAAGAGGTTCCTTTTTCTTTTCGGGGAATAAAAGGAGGTTCATTTACTGGTTCAGATCACAAAATTAAATTCACCATACTACATGAAAGAATTCTATTATAAGTAGCAGCTTTTCCCTTCTTAGGTATTATTTAAATAATTTAATCAAACCGTATTTATAAGTCTTATCATCTGAGCTACTAAACTAAGTTATATAGAAAAAAAATCGTACATTCAGATTTTACCTGACATTGGCATTTGAATTCAAATACATAATTTCATCTATAGCCATAGATTGTGTAACTTGCACTTTGCAATATATATTATGAACATAACAATCCACATCTTTCTCCCTACTCATGAAACCGTAAACATCATAACTTACAAAGTTCATAAATTTGGAAACTGACGCAATACGAATATGCAATCTTCTAGGATGAAATACTTAGAAATCAGAATCATCACTTGACATACAATTTAAGCTTCTCGCTTCAGAACATTAACGCACTATTTCCATCTATAGGAAGTCAGTGAAGATATTGAGGCATACACATGTAGTTGTCAATTTAATAACTCCATATGTTGTATTGTATCAACCTTGAACGACTTGTACTATTTGTAGGAAAGCACATAAGTTGGTACCAAAAATTAGTTCCAAATCGTGTAAAATCATCAATGTAACTGAACAGCTAACTTTTCATAATTACACTAAAGTTAAAATTTCAACCATAGATAGTCTAGCAGATAATTAGTAAATGAAGTGATGTTGTTAGCATTATTATCTATCAAAAAATTGGCATATGTGCTTAATCATGGCAAGGAGTTTGATTGCTGAGCACAGCCATGGCACTGATTTCACCAATAGTACTTCAACGACATGAATAGCAAATACCCAAAAATGACGATGATTCATCTTACAAGCACTACAGCAAACAACTTATCTTGCTTTTCCTTTTTCTCAATAGAATGCTCCCTGAAAAGTGAAAAAAACAGTAATCTCACATAAAACTTTATAGCCCATGCAACAGAAGTGTTCAGGGTAAACAAAATTCAAATACACTTCATACGGCCTTTTTTATATCCCTGCATATGATTCCATTGCTATGTATATACTCCTGAGCATGCAAAATTTGTGTAGTGTATTTTCTGATGACCTGATAAACCACTCTTTCGCCACTCTTTAGTTGTTAAATCATCGAAGACAGGATGCACATATATATGTAAAAGTTAGTACTTATAGCCTTAGGGAATGACACGAGCCTCCCAAGGACTGGATCGATCCTAGATATAAACTTCAGCGGAATATATAGTGATTTCTCTCACTGTTGCACATTGTTCTAGTATCGTTGTTCAAACCATACACGATCAAATCAGACGAAATATTTTCCCCTTGTAGACCTACCTGAACACGCCGCTCCCAATCCCAATGAGATAGTTCTTACGCGCGCCATAGGATCGGCAGTTTCTCCTCTCCTCATGTTCCATTCTCACCATCTCTCACCCTTGAGCGGCGAAGACACGTGCTAATCCACCCCTGAACCCCCACTGGAAGCAGTGAAGCACCACTTGCGAGGCATAAGCTACTATTGAGGAAGGCTGCGACGCTGTCCTCGGGATGGAAGGAGATGGAGCAGCGGACTGAATCAAAGAGCTCCTGGAATCCGCCAACACTGCCGCCAGCGGCATTGTCTCGCATCATCGTTGTCCTGTCGTCGTGGGCCGGAGTCCTCGCGCTCGCTGGTCCAACAACACTTGTCGTGGCGAGGAGATCGGGGGCTACGCACTAAGATGGACTACACTCAGAGAAGAGGGAAGGAGATCACGGACTGCGTAAAGGCGATGTGCGGTACGGTGTTGGTGAGGAGATCGCGGCCACGCGTATGGTGGAAGAGATTGCGGAGAAAATCGAGCAGTTGCGTTTGAGAGAGAGAGAAAGGATTACGGAGGAGTAGTCCGCGTTAGCGTATGTTGTTAGATCGGGATGAGATGACATGGATCGTTAGATTTGTCCGATGATGATGATGATGATGATGATGAGTAAGATGAGTTGATAAATTATAGGATAGATAGACTGTTACGTTCATCAATTCGTCACTGCTTCAATAATTTTTCATGTATCACTCGTCTACTCCCAGATTAGATTGTGTTGTGTAAGTCGAACTAGCCCATGGATTAATGGAGTGCTATTGTTATCCACCCCAGTAGCCAGAGCGGAACAACCATCAGAAGATCGGCCGAAAGAGACGTCGCACGCATTATCATGTCCAAACGCATCGATTTCGAGATGGATACTGTTTCTTTTTCTCTTCCTTTGGCCGAAGAACAGTAGCGCATACCTGGCTCAACCCCTGCTTCAGAATCTATGGTATGTACGCAGGGATGGGGCTACCTTGTAGCGGTGTCTCACTCCGCTGGGCATATATATATGAGGTATCGATCGACTATTCAATTCGAGGGGCTTTATTACTTTACGTGGGCAGGTGGAGCACCATCGAGTTCTAAAACTGTGAGCTCAGCCATGTTAGGGTAGATATTAAGGGTGCTGTTACGAAAAACACCACTAATACTCCTACATATTTGGTTTGTACACGGTTGGCCGATCGAGCTAGGATTGCCATGAAGCGTATGCAGTGTTGGAGCTTTTTATTGTTTGTTAACCGTTTCTATGGTGCGTGTCGGTGCCAAGCCTACAAATGAGTTTCACACCGTTGATGTAATATGCATCGGAGTTTTTCTCCTAAACTATTTTGAGTCATATGTTTCTGACATGGATATAAATATAGGAAAAAAAAATCCGAATTAACTCCCTGAACTATTGTGACATATAAATTACCTCCTTCAATTCAAAAACCAGATATTCATCACCCTTAATTTTTTATACCAAACGAATTACCTCCATGATAAACTTCGGAGTGGTTTTGGTCCTATGTAGCGTACACGAGACAGTCCAGTTAGCATAAAAATATAAAAAAGGTAGGGCCCATATGTGATGACCGAGAGAAGAGGCTGACGGAGCGTGACGCTCCTCACCGGGAGACCGCGCGGGCCCCCCTTTGCCGGTTCGGCCAGGGGCGCTAAGTGAGGTTCTTCGCCCTCGATCTGAGGAACGTCAGCGAGAGAGGAAACGCACAAGACGCGGGCGACGTAGACAGGTTCGGGCCGCTGAGAAGCGTAACACCCTACTCCTGTGTTCTGGTGGATCTGGGGGTCTCCAACAATACAAAGAGAGTTCGGTCTCCAGAGCGTATTCGCCGGAGTCCTCTCCTCTTTCCTAGGCTTGGGCCTCCTTTTATCTGGCCAGAGGTCACCACATGGGCCTCCAGCTGCCTAATAAAGGAAACATTCTTTTTACAATGAGGGCTAGTCTACAGCCGGAAGTGACCTCTGACAGGCATGGTACACGCCTTCTGCCCCGCTCGCCAGCTCTCCCGGTGGACGCCCGTTTCAACCTTCATTCAATGGCCAGCGACTTCCTTGCCATGCTTGCGTTGTAGTATGGAATGGATCTGACCGGGACTGACATACCAACTCCAGGAGTTAGCACGCCGGCTCCGGCTAGGGACGAGAGCCAGAAGGCTCTCATCATTCTGACGGGACGGGGCGAGGCGTGCGACAGGCCGCCTGTCGCCACCTAACCCTCGATCTGACCGGTCTGTGACCGGTCACACACCGCGACCGGTCACGGACCGGATAAGCGTGCGCTGCGCCGCATTAAATGCGGCGTGGCGCGCTCGCTGATCCGCTATAAATGCGGTTAGGTGAGCCCTGCTGTGCTCACCTAACCCACACACGTGGCGCCAAAATCACAGGGGGTCGGGGCGCCCCAGCCCTCGGGGCCGAAACGGGAGCGGCCCGACCCCTCGGGGAGACAGAGGGAGGGGTGGCCACGTCACCCTCGGGCCCGACCCCCCCGAGGGGGTCGGGCCACGTGGGTGACCGCGGCACTCAAGCCTCTAGTCATGATACCCCCGGTCCCATGTCACCGACAGTAGCCCCCGGCGTTACGCCAGGGCGACCGCCCCCCTCGAGGGAAGCGCTCGGGCGTGACGCCACTCCTTAGGCCCGGTGACGGGTGGGGCCGGTCCCTACAGGCGGACAGAAACCCAACGGTCGCGAATCGCGCGCATCGGCAAGAGAAAACCGACCGATAATAATGAGCGGCCTCTTTAAGACCGCTACATTACTCGAGCAGCGCGGGAATCGGGACGAGCCGGTTCGTTTCGCCTGGGGATATGATGATGGCGTTTTTCACGGTCGGCGAGCGCAGTTAATGCGCGCACGATCTGCCCCATCTCAACCGCCACGGCCGCACGTCTGCCGCGTGCGCCGCAAACGGGCGAGTGGGGTTAGTGGAGGCGTGGGCGCGAGAAACGAGGGGGCGAGGTAGTGGGCGCAGGAAGCGAGGAGCCGGGCATAGCGTTGGCAAGGGTATAAAGACGCCGAGGAAGGGATTCGTTTCCTTCCTCTCTCCATTCTTCCCCTTGCCTTCGCCACTCGTGCCCTAACTCTTCGTTTCCTGTGCCCTACCCTTGCCGCACGCGCTCGCTCTCAAGCTCCTCCTCCGCCGGCGCCATGGCACGGGGCTCCGCACCGCTCGACGGTAGCGTGCTGCCGCCTTCCCGCATCACGAGCGAGAGGCAGGCCGGGCTGCCGCGCCGATTCATGCCGGAATCTGCCACCGGCCGGGAGGTGGTCACGCTGGGCGAGGGACGCCCGGCGCCACACTACCCGGGGCGGTCCGTCTTCTTCCTCTCTTTCGCAATGGCGGGGCTGGTCCCGCCATTCTCTATTTTCTTCATGGATATTCTGGAGTTTTATGATCTCCAGATGGCGCACCTCACCACCAACGCGATAATGACGTTGGCCATCTTCGCACACCTGTGCGAGATGTTTATCGGGGTGCGCCCATCTCTCCGGCTATTCCGGTGGTTCTTCACCGTGCAGCCGGTGTCGCCGCCGACGGCAGTCGGTGGCTGCTACTTCCAGCCGCGGGGGCAGGTGCTGAACCGCTACATTCCCTGCGTCCTCCGCAAGAAGTGGGACGACTGGAAGAGCGATTGGTTCTACACCCCCCTCGCCGGCGAAGCGCGCCTCCGACTTCCGAGCCAGCCCCCGGCGCAGGCCTCCAGCTGGCGGGTGGCGGTGGATCTGGGGGACGGCTACGACGCCGTTCTTGACCGCCTGGCGGGTCTGCGATCCCAGGGGCTCACGGGGGCCATGGTGTTCGGCGATTACCTCCGTCGCCGGATCGCGCCGCTCCAGCGACGCGCCCGGGGCGCCTGGGAGTACACCGGGCCCGAGGACCACCTAAGGACCCACCAGGGGCGCAAATGGGACTGGGACCCTGAGGACTTCAGGATGGTAGTCCAACGGGTGCTGAATCTCAGCTCCGTGGAGGCATCCCTCATCCCCCAAGGGGTCCTCCCCCTCTGCTGCGACCCAGAGCGCGCCAACATCCTGGCCATCATGCAGGCGGTCGGGGCGTCGGGGGAGCGGGTCCCCCGAGGCCACGACGGCGCGGGCGGGAGCCGCAGGGGGGAACAATCTACCCCGGGAGGGGGTCGTGCTTCTGGGCCCCGCGACGGGGGCCCGGGGGGCAGCCGCCCTGCCGACGCCAGGGGGAAGAGGAAGCAGGGAGGTACTCCTCCCCCATCTCCTCCCCGAGGGGGCGGGGCGGTGCGTGCCAGCAGCAGGCGCCCAGAGGGTGCCGTGCCGACGCCGCAGCCCGAGGGGGAGCGAAGGAAGAAACGGCTCCGCAAAATGGGGGAGACCGAGCCATGCCGGGGGAGCCTCATCTCGCCCCCGAGGTGGTCGTTCAGCCGACCTCCCCGCAGGTTCGTTCTCGCGCCCACTGCGGCCGTATTCACACCCCAAGGCGAGTTCTTACTCACCCGTTTCTTTTTGTCTCTGGTTTTTCTTCTGCCTCAGCGAGATCCCGTCGCGCCCCCCACGCCATTCCAAGGCCGGCTGGTCCGAGGCCGAGGAGACGGCGACCGCGGAGGCCCGGAGGCGGGAGGCTGACCGACGGGAAGCCGCGGACCGCCTTCGGGAAGCCGAGGAGGCTGCCCAGGAGGCCGCCCGGGTTCGCCAGGCCGAGGTGGCCGCTCGGGAGAAGGCCAGACTCCGCCGGGCCGGGGAGTCCGCCCAGGAGGCAGAGGCGGCGCGTGCACGCCAGGCAGCCTGCCAAGCCCCCGACCCGACTCCGCCCGAGGCGACGACGACCTCCGAGGCCACCCACGACGAGGCCGCGGGCGCGCCGCCCGGGCCTAACGCCCCGGGCGACGCTCGGGACGAGCCAGCTTCGGGGGACGCCCCCGAGTCCGGCACGCCGATCGGCGGGCCGAGCCACGCGGCACCCACACCGAGGCGGCTCTCCCCTCTGCCTTCCGCTGCCCCACTGAGCGCGGAGCCCCTCCTGCAGGCCCTGGCCGCCGCGAACAGCACGGTGCTGGATGGGCTAAGTGCCCAGATGGAGGCCCTGCGGGCGGAGCGGGCGGAGCTCGACGCGGCGTGGGCGCGCGTCGAGGAGGGGCGGCGCTCGGTGGAGGCCATGGTGGAGGCGGGCCGCAAGGCACACCGCCGGCACGCCTCACAGCTCGAGGCCCGTCGTAGGGACCTGGCGGAGATCGCCAGGGAGGTGGAGGAGGAGCGGGAGATCGCCCTCATCGCCACCGCCGTGCTCGACGAGGCGCGGGATGACCTCCGCCTCCAATACGGGAGCCGGGCGGCGGAGCTAGAGGAGAAGCTCGACGCCGCCCGGGGAGTCCTCGACGCCGCCGCTGCCCGGGAGCGGCGGGAGGCGGAGAACGAGGCGGCGTCCCGCCAGCGCGAAGAGGCCCTTGAGGCTCGCGTCACGTCGCTGGAGGAGCGCGCCCGTGCCCTGGACGCGAAGGAGAGCGCCCTGGCGGACCGCGAGGCCGCCGTCGCCACCCGGGAGGCAACGCTGGCGGCGCACGAGGCCGCCTCCGCCGAAGAGGAGTCCGCACTCCGCCTCCGCGAGGACGCGCTCACCGAGCGGGGGCGAGCTCTCGAGGAGGCCGAGGCCGCGGCGCAGCGGCTGGCGGACAGCCTGTTCCTCCGCGAGGTGGCGCGGGAGGAGCAGGCGCGCCGCAATCTGGAAGGCGCCCGCGCCGAGAGGGCCGCGCTGGACCAGCGGGCCGCTGAGCTCGAGGCACGGGCGAAGGAGCTAGACGCGAGAACGCACAGCGGCGGGGCGGCCGCGGGCCACGGCGACCTAGCCGCCCGCCTCGCAGCCGCCGAACACACCGTCGCCGAGCTGCAGGGCGAGCTGGACTCGTCCACCGGGGAGGTCGAGGCCCTCCGCTTGGCGAGCGAGGTAGCGCCCGGCATGCTTCGGGACGCCGTCTCCCGTCTAGACCGCGCCGGGCGGCAGGCGGGCCTCTGGGGCGGGCGGTACGCGAAGTACGCCGCCAACCAGGGGGGCCTCGCCCAGCGCCTCTCGGAGATGGCCGGGGCCCTCGAACGGCTCCCCGAGGAGCTCGAGGTGACGATCAAGTCATCCTCGAGGGACCTCGCCCGGGGGGCGGTGGAGCTCGTACTGGCAAGCTACCAGGCCAGGGACCCTGACTTCTCCCCGTGGGCAGCGCTGGAAGAGTTCCCTCCCGGAACCGAGGACGGCGCGCGCGCGCAGGTCCGGGACGCCGCCGACCACATCGTCCATAGCTTCGAGGGTACGGCCCCTCGGCTCGCGTTCGCCCTCGACTCCGACGAGGAGGACGGCGACGACGGTGCGGACGACAGCGACGACGAGGCCGGCGACCCGGGCGCGTCGGAGTGAGCCCCCACGCCCCCGCCGATCTTAATAATTTTTCCTTCTTCTTCCGAGGCCTTCGAGCCCCCTTCTTGTATAGACTGGTTTAATCTGCAATCAAATAAAGAGGAAATTTCTATGTCAGTCATGTTTGTTGTGCGTATGAGACGAGGATGGTCTGTGCCGCGGTCCTTCTGTGTCTTGGCTTGAACAAGGGCTCGTGCCCAGGTCCCAACCTCAAACGGCACGGGTCGGAGCTAGTGCCTGGGGAGATCCGCGTGTCGAGACTGGCCAGGCCGGGAGCGCGGTGACCGAGGGTTAGGGGGACCCGATTGTGGGCCTTTGCCGATTCCCCCCCGGAGTTCACCACGCCCCGGGGCACGGCTCGGTTCTGGGCCCCATTTGGCGGTTTTAGCCGGCCCGGGCCACCGAGGGCAGGGTCGAGCACGAGCGTACTAATTCAAGCCAAGATTCTTCAAAAGGAAACGATGGCACAGACACAGTCCTCAGGAAATCGAAAGTGCTTTTATTGAAATACGGAAGAGAAAAAAGATAAGTAAATGCATGTGGTAGCCCCCGGCCAACCCTGCACGCCCGGGGGGGTGCAGGGTTGGCCCGAGCCCGAGACATGACACCCGACCCCCATTAGGGGTAGAAGCGACGAAGATGTTCGATGTTCCACGGGTTAGGCAGCTCTGTGCCGTCGCCCGTGGCCAACCGAACCGAGCCCAGCCGGGGGACGCCGATCACTCGATACGGACCCTCCCACATTGGTGAGAGCTTGCTCAGTCCAGCACGCGTTTGGACGCGGCGTAGGACGAGGTCGTCGACGCAGAGTGATCGGGCCCGGACGTGGCGCTGATGGTAGCGCCGCAGGCTCTGCTGGTAGCGCGCGGCTCGAAGGGCCGCGCGCCGCCTTCGCTCTTCCAGATAGTCGAGGTCGTCTCGGCGAAGCTGACCTTGATCAGCCTCGCAATACATGGTGACCCGAGGGGACCTCAGGGTGAGCTCAGATGGGAGGACCGCCTCCGCGCCGTAGACGAGGAAGAAAGGCGTTTCCCCGGTTGCTCGGCTTGGTGTGGTTCGGTTCGCCCAGAGCACCGCTGGCAGCTCCTCGATCCACAAGTCGCCGTGCTTCTTGAGGATGTTGAAGGTCTTGGTTTTGAGGCCCTTGAGGATTTCCGCGTTGGCGCGCTCCACCTGGCCGTTGCTTCTGGGGTGGGCGGGCGAGGCGAAGCAGAGCTTGATGCCCATGTCTTCGCAGTAGTCGCCGAAAAGCTCACTAGTGAACTGGGTGCCGTTATCCGTAATGATACGGTTAGGCACCCCGAACCGAGCAGTGATGCCCCTGATGAATTTAAGCGCGGAGTGCTTATCGATCTTGATGACCGGATAAGCCTCGGGGCACTTAGTGAACTTGTCGACAGCGACATACAGATACTCGAACCCGCCCGGGGCCCGCCTGAACGGTCCCAGGATATCGAGCCCCCAAACAGCAAACGGCCACGAAAGAGGTATGGTCTGCAGGGCCTGGGCCGGCTGATGGGTTTGCTTGGCGTGGAACTGGCACGCCCTGCACCGCCGGACCAGGTCGACCGCATCGTTGAGAGCCGTCGGCCAATAGAAACCCTGGCAAAAGGCCTTGCCAACCAAGGTGCGTGAGGCGGAGTGGGCTCCGCACTCGCCTTCATGGACATCGGCGAGAAGCTCGACGCCTTGTTCCCGAGGAATGCACTTCAGGAGGACTCCGTTAGCCCCGCGCCGATAGAGGGTCCCTTCCACCAGCACGTAGCGCTTGGAGATGCGACGGACGCGTTCACTCCCTTTGCGGTCCTCGGGTAGAGTCTTATCTGCGAGATACGCTTGGATCTCAGTGGTCCAAGCAATCAATCTAGGGGAGCTGGGAGTGCTCCCCTCGGGTCCCGAGGCCTGGACTCCGACGGGCCTCGGGGGCCGTTCAGGCGCGTCCGTCTCCCCTAGGGGGTCGGGTCGCGCCGACGGCTGGGTAAGCCTTTCTTCAAAGGCGCCCGGTGGGGTCTGGGCTCGCGAGGAAGCGAGCCTTGAGAGTTCATCGGCGACCGCGTTATCCCGCCTGGGCACGTGCCGAAGCTCTATCCCATCGAAATGGCGCTCCATACGCTGCACCTGGCGGACGTAGGCGTCCATCTGCGGGTCAGAGCACTGGTACTCCTTACAGACCTGGTTAACGACCAACTGGGAGTCGCCTAACACCAGGAGGCGGCGGATCCCCAGTCCAGCCGCCACTCTGAGTCCCGCAAGGAGTCCCTCGTACTCCGCCATATTGTTGGTCGCCCGAAAGTCGAGGCGGACCAGATATCTGAGGACGTCTCCGCTCGGCGAGGTCAAAGTGACCCCCGCACCGGCGCCCTGAAGAGACAGGGAGCCGTCGAACTGCATCACCCAGTAGGCGGTGTGAGGCAGCTGCGAGGGGCCCGGGCTGGCCTCGGGGGCGGAGACGGGCTCGGGAGCTGGGGTCCACTCCGCTACAAAGTCGGCGAGGGCCTGGCTCTTGATCGCGTGGCGTGGTTCAAAGCGCAAATCGAATTCAGAGAGTTCGATTGCCCATCTCACCACCCGTCCAGTACCCTCTCGGTTATGCAAGATTTGGCCGAGGGGGTAAGACGTAACCACCGTGACCCGATGCGCCTGGAAATAATGGCGCAACTTCCTCGAAGCCACCAGAATAGCGTAAAGCATCTTCTGGGCCTGAGGGTATCGGGTCTTGGCGTCCCGGAGGGCCTCGCTAACGAAGTAGACGGGCCGCTGCACCTTTCGGCGGGGCCTATCCTCTTCGCCAGGGGCCGCGTCTCTAGGGCACTCTCCGTCCGAGAGGCCGTGCGGGGCGCACTCGGCTTCTGTGCCGACGACCTCGGGGTCAGAGGGCGACAGGCGCGGCCTTCCCGCAGTGGCCCCGGGGCCATCCTGGGGGTCGGGGGCGCCTGGCACCGTCAGACAAGCACGCGGAGGGCCAGCTCCGGCCGTCGGGGGCCTTAGGCCGCCGTTCGGCTCGGGGGCCTCTCCTCCCTGCTCTCTCCCGAGTCGAGCCGACACAGGGTGGGGGCGCGCGGAGTGAGGGTTGTCCTCGTCACGCTCCACGACCAAAGCCGCGCTGACCACCTGCGGGGTTGCCGCCAGGTAGAGTAGCAACGGCTCATCTGGCTCCGGGGCGACCAGGACTGGGGGAGAACTGAGGTACGCCTTCAACTGAGTGAAGGCCCGCTCAGCCTCCTCCGTCCAGGTAAACGGCCCGGAGCGCTTGAGGAGCTTAAATAGGGGTAGCGCCTTCTCTCCCAGCCTCGATATGAACCGACTTAAGGCGGCCATGCAGCCGGTGACGCACTGCACATCCCTAAGCTTGCTGGGGGGGCGCATCCGCTCTATAGCTCATATCTTCTCAGGGTTGGCCTCGATGCCTCGGGCAGAGATCAAGAACCCGAGAAGTTTGCCCGCAGGCACGCCGAACACGCACTTATCGGGGTTCAGCTTTATGCGGGCGGAGCGGAGACTTTCGAAAGTTTCCGCTAAATCCGAGAGCAAGGTCTCTTGGTTGCGTGTCTTCACAACCAAGTCATCAACATAGGCCTCAACATTGCGTCCTATCTGGCTACCCAAGGAAATTCGAGTAGTACGTTGAAAAGTAGGACCTGCATTCTTGTTGAGGTCGGTGTAGTCGATGCACATCCGAAGCTTGCTGTTCGCCTTGGGAACGACGACCGGGTTCGCCAGCCACTCCGGATGGATGACCTCACGGATGAATCCGGCCTCCAGAAGTCGCGCCACCTCCTCGCGGATGAAGGCTTGACGTTCCGGGGCCTGCCGCCGCACTTTCTGCCGGACCGGCCTTGCGCCCGGCCGCACGGCGAGACGATGCTCAATCACCTCCCTGGGGACCCCGGGCATGTCCGCCGGTCTCCAGGCAAAGACGTCGACGTTTGCCCGCAGGAAGGAGACGAGCGCGTCTTCCTATTTGTCGTCCAGAAGACCACCGATTCGTGTGGTCTTGGACGGGCCGTCGCCCAGGGCAACCTCCTTGACCGGGACCTCGTCGCACGTGACCATCCGCTGCCTTGGGGCGGGCGGGACGGAGGTGCTGAGCCTCTCGTCGCCGCCCGCGGGCTTGGACGCCACGGCGAGGTGGTCCGCGCGCTGCTCCATACAAGCAAGCGCGACTTTGAGGTCGCCATGGACGGTGATGGGGCCACCGGGGCCCGGCATCTTCATCTGGAGATAGGCGTAGTGGACCGCCGCCATGAACTTCACCAACGCGGGCCTCCCCAGGACCGCGTTGTAGGGCAGACTGAGGTCTGTCACATCGAAGTCCACCCGCTCCGTGCGGAAGTTGGCGGAACCACCGAAGGTGACCGGAAGGTCGATATGACCCAGCGGCCAGGTGTGCCCCGGCGTCACGCCAATGATCGGCTGGGATGGTCGGAGCACCATCCCCGGGGCCTTGATGGCATCAAAGGCTGCGGGGGAAAGGATGTTGAGGGCTGCACCCCCGTCTACGAGGACACGCCCCAACTTCACATTGCAAACGGTGGGGAAAACCACCATCGCGATCTGTCCTCCCCGGGCAACGCACGGCGGGTGGTCGGTCTGGTCGAAGGTGAGGGCAACCTCCGACCACCGCGCCCGCCGCGTCGCCTCATGGGTAGGGGCCGCGGCCAGAAGCTCGCGCTTCATGGCCTTGAGGCTCCGGCGAGAAGCGTGAGCGCACGCTCCCCCATCGACGGTGGCGACGGTGGCCTCAGGCTCCTGAAACCCCAGGTCATCGTCGCCATCGTCGATGTCCTCGGCGGGGGCCTTCTGCTTGGCCTCACCTCGCCTGTTGCCGGCGGGAGCCGCCGGGGCCTTGCCCTCACGGCGCTCCTGCCTCTTCTCCTCCTCCCACTTCCTCGTCCGCTCAGCCAAACTTTTGACCGCGCGGCAGTCCGCGAGGTCGTGGAGGGAGGTGTTGTGCACGGTGCACCACTTGTCGGTCGGACGCTCCCTGCTGGGAACGCCGGCCTCCTTCTTTTTGTCGCTCGCAGGCCTCCCCTTTCGGGGGCCCGCGAAGCGCCCTCGACGGCGAGGACATGACCCTCGTTGTCGGAACGGGCCGACCTCTTCTTCCTCCTCCTGTCCCGTCGCCCTGACCGAGCGGCGGACCCGGGGGCGGCCGGAGCTGCCACGCCAGAACCGGAGGAGTTCCAGGTCCAGGCCTCCTCCTTGCGGGCCACACGGTCCGCGAGCTCAAAAAGCTGCGCGGTGGTCTGGGGCTCCTTGGAGGCGATCTTCTCGAGCATGCGGTTGTGCCGCACGCCCCCCTGAACGCGTAGATCACCGCGTGTGCGGGGATGCATGGTATGGTGTTGCGGACTTGACAGAACCGCTGAATGTACGAGCGAAGAGACTCATCGTCCCTTCGCTGTACCGCATGCAAGTCCGCCTCTTCGCCTGGGCGCGGATATGTGCCCTGAAAGTTCGTGGTGAACTGCTGGCACAAATCCTCCCAAGAGTGGACTGACGCGGGTGGCAAGTTCATTAGCCAACCCCGCGCCTGACCCTTAAGGGCCATGGGGATGAAATTCGCCATGACCCTGTCGTCACCCCCCGCGGCCTCGATCCCGGTCGTGTAGATCTGGAGAAACTCGGCGGGGTTGACGCTTTCGTCGTATTTTTCGGTGATGGTGGGCCGGAACCTTGGGGGCCAACGGACGTTCCGAAGGCTCGCCACAAAGGCTCGACAGCCGGCACCGCCGACCGGGGACACGGGGGGCCGGCCCCCGTGACCGGACCGAAGTGGCGCTCCGGACGAGGAAGCGCCCTCCGTTGCGTGGGCGGCGCGACGAGCGTCGCGCCGGCGCTCGATATCGAGCCGGGCATCCGGCCCCCCAGCACATCTTCTTGGGTCGGAGGCATTGATGAGGGAACGGCGGACGAGCGGCGTGTAACGGCCATCGTTCGCCGCGCCCTCCGCCTCGACGACATGGAGCCGGCGGCGGCAGCGCCAGAGGCCCCGGCGGCGGGGGACCGCCCGCCGGCGTCTAGGCGCTGCTGCGCCGTCATGACCAAGTCAGCCACGTCATCCAGCCAATGTCGGGCTGGAGTCTCTGGATCGGGGACGACGGGCGGGTGACGCAGGAGCGCGCCCGCAGCCTGGAGCGCGCCCTGGGGCGTGCCGCCATCGCCGTAGACGAGGCGGCGACGCGCCCCGTCTCGCCATCCTCCCCCGTCGCCCGCGAGCGGCGAGGTCGCGGATCCTTCGACCTCCTCGAGCGCCTTCCCCCGCCCAAGACTTCGGCGAGAGGGGGATGGCGGGGTGCGAGCCCGTCGGCGCGGGTTCTGCTCCCTGTCATCACCGCTAGCGCTCGGAGAGAGGCTGTGCGCCACTACCCGTTCGGCCATAGGGCTGACCGGGAGAAGCTTGGCCCACACGAAAGAGGATGAGGGCTTAGAAAGACACGCGCGCCCCCTACCTGGCGCGCCAGATGACGGAGCGTGACGCTCCTCACCGGGAGACCGCGCGGGCCCCCCTTTGCCGGTTCGGCCGGGGGCGCTAAGTGAGGTTCTTCGCCCTCGATCTGAGGAACGTCAGCGAGAGAGGAAACGCACAAGACGCGGGCGACGTAGACAGGTTCGGGCCGTTGAGAAGCGTAACACCCTACTCCTGTGTTCTGGTGGATCTGGGGGTCTCCAACAATACAAAGAGAGTTCGGTCTCCAGAGCGTATTCGCCGGAGTCCTCTCCTCTTTCCTAGGCCTGGGCCTCCTTTTATCTGGCCAGGGGTCACCACATGGGCCTCCAGCTGCCTAAGAAAGGAAACATTCTTTTTACAATGAGGGCTAGTCTACAGCCGGAAGTGACCTCTGACAGGCATGGTACACGCCTTCTGCCCCGCTCGCCAGCTCTCCCGGTGGACGCCCGTTTCAACCTTCATTCAAT
Organism: Oryza officinalis; assembly: GCA_008326285.1. NCBI lineage: Eukaryota > Viridiplantae > Streptophyta > Magnoliopsida > Poales > Poaceae > Oryza > Oryza officinalis. The sequence continues at coordinate 13,634,928 of BDMV01000003.1, read as the reverse complement.
GGCCAGCGACTTCCTTGCCATGCTTGCGCTGTAGTCTGGAATGGATCTGACCGGGACTGACATACCAACTCCAGGAGTTAGCACGCCGGCTCCGGCTAGGGACGAGAGCCAGAAGGCTATCATCATTCTGACGGGACGGGGCGAGGCGTGCGACAGGCCGCCTGTCGCCACCTAACCCTCGATCTGACCGGTCTGTGACCGGTCACACACCGCGACCGGTCACGGACCGGATAAGCGTGCGCTGCGCCGTATTAAATGCGGCGTGGCGCGCTCGCCTGATCCGCTATAAATGCGGTTAGGTGAGCCCTGCTGTGCTCACCTAACCCACACACGTGGCGCCAAAATCACAGGGGGTCGGGGCGCCCCAGCCCTCGGGGCCGAAACGGGAGCGGCCCGACCCCTCGGGGAGACAGAGGGAGGGGTGGCCACGTCACCCTTGGGCCCGACCCCCCCGAGGGGGTCGGGCCACGTGGGTGACCGCGGCCACTCAAGCCTCTAGTCATGATACCCCCGGTCCCATGTCACCGACAGAGGCAAAACTAACAAGTGGGCCTAGTATTTTTAATCTTTTATGATGATTGAACTGTCATGTGTGCGTTTGTTAACACCAAAATTTGGCAAGCCCCGAAATCATCATCGGTCTAGAGTTAGTATCAGCATCAAAGTGCTGGAATTGGCTGATGGAAATTATCAGTCGCCAGTAGTCGGATTCTTAATGGATTTGGTTAAGAAAATTAATCAATTGAAAAAGTTTATCCAGAAGAGGCTGAATTCAAGAAGGATGCGGCATGATAATTTATCTATTAATTAGGCAGAGTTAGTTAGTCTCCTTTTATTTTTAGGAAAGATTGTTTAGAGTCCGATCAGGACTTGTATCTTTAGAAAAGTCTGTGTTGTGTTCAATAAGAACTAGTATCTACCCATGTGTATAAATATGTACATTCAGGGTCCATGTAATTTATCTCTCGATTAATACACAGCTTTCGGCGCATTGCCACCCTCTTTTCGAAGGTTTTACTCCCGGCGAGAAGTAAGTTTTGCCATCTTCACTTGCATCGGCGTGGCTAGGACTTCCTCAGTTTGGTCCGATATTCTAATTGGGTTGAAGCAAGCATTGCCTATCCGGTATATCGTCTCTATTTTCGATCGCATTATTGTTTAGTTTTACATCGGCTTAGTTGGGACATTCTCGGTTCAGTTTGATATTCTGATCAAGTTGATGTTTCTCTAAACATGATGCTATTTAAAGATAGATTTGATATGTCCATCACGTTTGCATAAGGCTTATCGATTCATTGAGTATTAGATTATTACATACAATCTCGTGTTGTATCGGTTAGGTCTGACGTACTAGATTGATATTGATAATCTAAGTCTTGTTAAGCTGATAGGTTTTTATGCAATGTTCATCAGAGTGCTAGCCGATGTTACCGTTATTTTGAGCTTCAGCTGGCAGATATATTGGTTGTCTAGCCGATATACATTTTAGTTTATTTACATCGGATCTTCAGCCGATGTATGTTTTAACCATCGGATCTACATCTATTACATTATATCAGTTTTGGACGATTGGTTCACATATATTGTCTGATTGTTATTTCTAAGATACATCAACTTATACTCAAACATGTATAATCTTTAGTTAAATCTATCTTTATCAACTTCGATCTTATACTATCTCGGTTTGGTCTAATTTATCAAGATTGTTTTTGATAAAGAATGATTTGTTGATGATTATGCATAGTTAGTTATAGCCGATGATAACATAAATTTTATTGTTTACCTGATTATTTGAATCTACATTGGATTTGTAGCCGATTGATTAAAACCCTATCGACATCGGCTGACATTGCTACATACTATTCGCTTATTGGACAATCTATTCCTTGATCATCTATCAATCTATCTTATTAGTTGCAGGATCAAACTAACCGGTACGCTCTAAACTTGATTGATAGGACCTGCATTGGAGTAAGCAGATCTCCTAGGCTTTCATGTGCGAACGATGAAATTTTGCATCAACAATGTCACGTAGGACCAAAACTGCTCTGGAGTTGGACATGGGGATAATTCATACGATAAGAAAAGTTGAGGATGAAAAATATCTGGTTTTTGAATTGAGGGGGTAATTCGTACTGTCACAATAGTTCGGAGGGTAATTTGGACTTTTTCCATATAAATATATACACTACCACTTCATCAGCATAAGGAAAGTGTTTTTTCAATCAGGACGATGTCCACCCCCTTGTTTTTTTTTCACGTTACATGAATAATTATAAATTTTTTAAATAAATTACAATATATATTAATATGTGATATATCACTTCCTAAATATGTAAGTTCAAATTTAACCTTTATTGATTGTAACAAAAACATCAAATATAATTCTGAATGTACGTACTAGTTTTAGTTTAATTTTTTTTGTCATAATTTGTAAAAGTCGAATGACCATGCATTCATGTTTGTAGAGTGATATATCAAATGTTAATCTATCTTATATTTTTCTCAATTTTTATATAATTATTTAGATGACATGCAAGAAGATCCATCTCAATGAGCCCCACCAATATATTTGTTCCTATTATTTTTCTAGCCTTGTTTGTAGGTTAGTGTTTCTAGTTTCTAATTATGTATTCCTCGAAGAAAAAGATGATCTTAGGGTTTATGCAATACTAGTATCATTGTTTCATATACTATTTAAAAGTAGAGAGGAAAATATTTGTATGTACATGAAATTTCACTCTATTCCTTCTACGCGTTTAAGATTTGCTTTATGAAAACAAAGGAATTTCTTTTGTTTATGAAAACAATAAGGAATAAATTAGCAAAAAACATTGAAATTTTAAAAGGGGAAACTTTGCTTGAAATTTAAAGTTTATTTTTGAATAAATATTTAATTCAAAACTCTAGATTTCGCTAGATCCATTTATTCACCTCGCATGCTACTCGATGTAAAATTTGTAAATAAAATATAATTAATTTAAAATAGCCAATTTAAAATTTAGAGAAAAATTCCAAAATCTTAGTGAATATATATTTGTTGAAGGGTTGTACCCGACAACGGTATTTATAGAATATGAGGATCATATGTACCAAGGTATACGCGAGATTATAGTAAGAAGACGGAAGACATGGATTTTTTTATAGAGGTTTAGGCTCCCTGCTTACGGCTAATAGCCTTACTCCTATTTGTCGAAACTGGTGTTACACCATTATATATCAATATCAGATGAGTACAATATTAAGGATGACCTAATCTAGTCTCTGTCAGCTTAGCGGCTGTTGACGACGGATTTTGGTAATCGACTTGGAAAGGAAAGAGGAGACCGAAGCAGAGAAGAAGGATTAAGTTGGAGTCGGACCAAGCTTCGTATCGGACCCGGTAACTGTATCGGACTTGGGGAGTGTTGCTATAGAGGGCATATTGGCCGATACGGATTTGGTTTGGTCACGGGCCGATACGGGTTGTGAGTTGACAGTGTCAACGTGGGCTTGGTCTGGGCTCAAAGTAAGCTTCAAGGAAGTTGCCGAATAGAGATAAAGCTCGGTTTTGGGCAATTGTATCTTGTAAATTAGGTAGTTTAGATCTAATCTGTGGCTAGAGTCTGCCGCAAAGACTTGTTTGTTAGTTGTAGATAAGATCGTGCCCTACAAGGGTTCTGTTGTAACCTCGGGTATAAATATCCCGATAGTTTGTACAGGAAAGCTCTCTCGAATCAATCACAAAAAACCAGTTCAATCTACTTTCGGCGCATCGCCAACCCTCGCAAGAGGTCTTCTTCAGCGAGTTCTTGCTTCCTCCGAGCAGAGGTAAGAACTCGTTCCCGACGATCTGCATCGTCGGGGCTAGCGTGTCGCTTTAGACACGTTAAGCCTCGATGATGTGATCGTCGATTATCATGTCTTGGATAATTTTGACGAGTGTCTCGATTAAGCCTTGCCAGCGGTTTACTCGTTTTAGGGTTTATTGCCGACGATGGTTTAATTCTCATGCTTGGCTAGATTATTCAATGCATCTGTCATCCCCAAAAGCAATCGACGGCCTGATTTTCTTTGTGTTAAGTCTCAATTCATACTCTGAGTTGCTATCGACCTTAGTCCTGTTTTGAGATCTAACACAAAGCCTGTTTTCGGTTGTAATTAAGGATAGTACCGGGATTTTAGCCGGTCTTACCTAGCATATGTAATTGCTTTATATTACTTGCATATGTTTGCCGCTTATATGTGCGGATCGATGAGTATAAATGTGTTGATCATGAAGTAATCTTAAGATCTCTTTCTGGTTGATGTATTTATACTGGCCGATTGGCTTATATAAGGTTGCACTAGAGTACTAGCTGGTGTAGTTGTCTTAGTCATTCTTATCGGCCAATATTATTAGTTGAAGCCTACATGTCAATGAAGGCCGATAAGATTAGATTCATGTCTTACATATTTTCTAAGTGAGCCGATACAGCTTTGCCCTATCGGCTGGGCTATGACAATGTGTCATCGGTCTGTTGACCGATCGGCCATTGTTTTCTGACTCGGTTCGCTTGTTTCTTGTTGATTGCAGATCAAATCAACTGGCACGCTCTACTTACGACTAGGCAAGCCATTTGGACCTGCACTGGAGCTAAGCAGATCTCCCAGGCCGCCGTGGTAACGCGGAACCCGTTTGGTTGCTGGACGGGTCGAAATTCTGCGCCAACACGCTTTTGGCACGCCTGGTGGGACTTCAAGATTCAAGATTTTCGCCAGCAACAAGAACACTTCGAGATGTCGAAGCAGGCCGAGATCGTCGAGGAGAACGTCATTCCGGTGACCGCCGACCAGCTTAGCGTAGAACAAAAAGCTGAGATGGACAGTCTGGTCGCGCAGTTCCGGAATATGTACCTGCAGACATATTCCATGACTCGGCAGGGCACCTTGATTCAAAAGTCCAAAGTGGTCATGCCGAGTTCTGGAGATGGAGCTGGAACGTCGGCGGCGGCGCACGATCAAGCCGTCAAAACTGAAGACACTGCAGCGCCGACGTTGCAGGACCGAATCGACTCCGCAGTTCACTCTGCGCTAATCAACCAGTCGGGGATCCTGGTGAACACGGTGACCAATACGGTCAAGTCGATCCTGGATGGTTCAATCCATCAGTACAAGCCTCAGGGTCCGATCTACCTGCCAGAAAATAAGTTCCCTGCTTATCGGACTTTGAGGAACGACCTGAGCACGGCTCAGCTGACAACGCCGATGCCACCTCCATCGGCGCAACCAACAACGACCCTGCCGCTGGTCCTCACCAAGCAGGCGGGAGGAAGCCCTCAGCACATCACGGAGGAGCAGTACGCTCAATGGACCAAGGGGAAGCAACCGGTGGTTGAGCCGATGCAGCAAGTTCCCGTCCATCAGCCATCGGCCGGACAACCGCACGCCCCGGCAGTCAACGGTCCTCCGCTTCAAGCTGCATACAACGTGCCGCAAGGCTTTCAGCAGCACACCGCAGGGCAGTACGGCGCGCAGAACCTGGATCACCACTATCAACCGTACTCCCCCAGGCACTACCAAGCAGAGGGCCTCCAACAATCCTACCAGCAGGACCTCCCGCATCGGCCTGCAGGATACTGGGCTGACATGATAGCCGAAGTGATGCGAGATCAATTCGGCTTGAAGCCCAAAGAAAACTCTACAGTGTATCGGCACCCGTATCCCGAGGAATTTGACAGGGTTCCATTGCCGGGCCGATACAAGATCCCGGATTTCTCCAAGTTTTCGGGACAAGACAATGTCTCGACATATGAGCACGTCAGCCGATTCTTAGCGCAGTGCGGGGAGGCATCGGCTGTCGAGGCATTGAGGGTGAGGTTTTTCCCTCTGTCCTTATCAGGGTCTGCCTTCACATGGTTCTCTTCCTTGCCCTGCAATTCCATCAGAGGATGGATAGATCTGGAGAAGCAGTTTCATAGCTATTTCTACAATGGTGTACAAGAGATGAAGCTGTCCGATCTGACTGCCATCAGGCAGCGAATGGATGAATCGGTCCCTGAGTACATACAAAGATTCAGAGATATACGCAACAGATGTTATAGTCTCAGTCTGACCGATTCCCAGTTAGCCGACCTGGCATTTCAGGGATTGCTAGGGCCGATACGCGAGAGATTCTCCTCTCAGGAATTTGACAGCCTCGCTCAGCTGGCACAACGCGTATCGGCCCACGAGCAGCGATTCCAGGAGGCGAAGAAGTTCGCAAAAAGGGTTAACACGGTGTATCAGTACGCCTCCGACGATGAAGACGATGAAGACGCCGATGTCGACCTAGCCGAGTGGGCCCGGATGAAGAAATCAACAACCTGCCAGTGGGCCAAGAAAGGAGATAAAGAGGATAAATATGATTTCGACATCAACAAGGCTGACAAGATATTTGACCTGCTGTTGCAAGAAAAGCAGATTCAGCTGCCAGTAGGTCACGTATTGCCATCGGCCGAAGACATCAAGAAGAGGAGATATTGCAAGTGGCACAATTCCTATTCACACCATACGAATGAATGCAAGATCTTCCGGCAACAAATTCAATCGGCCATTGAGCAGGGCAGAATTAAGATCGATGATGCCAAGCGGCCGATGAAGATTGAAGGCCACCCGTTCCCAGTCAACATGGTGCGGGCGGACAGGGCCGATGGCGGTGGTCATCGGACTGGCAAGCGACCTCATCAGACCTCTGAGGGATTGATCAGAAAATATCAGCGGAGGCGGGAAGAACAAGCTCAAGACCAAGCCGATCAAGACAACTCCTACGACCCACACTGGGAGTGCGAGTTTTTTCGCTTCTGCTGGAATGAAGGGATGAGGTTGCCATCTATCCAGGAGTGCCCTGCATGCAGTGGTACAGAAGATTCGTATCAGGGCAACTCAAGCAGACAAACGCATCGGCCGGCCAAGCAACGGAAATCTGTGTATGAAAGGCTGGGGCCGATGCATCAAGATCAGCACAGTGAAGATGAGGAGCAAGTCCAGAACCCCCAATGGTGCCCAAGTGATGTATTCACCAAGACGCAGAAACGGCGGGTTCAGAGGCTGAGGAGGAAAGAGCAAATCCAAGAACAACAAGCTGAAATACCCCATCGGCCAACCAAGACCAGAAAAGAATGGAGAATAAAGTCCACGGTGGCCAGGGCCGATGAGGGCACCTCCAATACAGCTCAGGGCAGCTCAGCTCCAAAAGGTAAGAAAACGGCATCGGCGCCGGTCAACATGGTGTTTATATTGCCGGCAGAATACAGTGTGCAGGCGGCCGATGAAGCGATGGCTGATGAGGAACAAAGTTCAGCCAGACTACGGTTGTCACCGGACCAAGCCACCTTCGACAAGCCAGTTGACGCCAGCTATAGACATCTTCGGCCGTTGTACATCAAAGGATTCATCAACGGGCGGCCGATGACGAAGATGCTGGTCGATGGCGGCGCAGCAGTCAATTTAATGCCATACACAACCTTCAGGAAGCTTGGAAAAGTACCTGAGGATCTTATCAAGACAAATATGGTATTAAAAGACTTCGGTGGCAACGCATCCGAGGCGAAGGGGGTCCTGAACGTGGAACTCACCGTGGGCAGTAAAACAATTCCCACCACCTTCTTCGTCTTCGATGGAAAGGGTTCCTACAGCTTGTTGTTGGGACGAGATTGGATCCATGCTAATTGCTGTGTCCCTTCAACAATGCACCAATGCCTCATGCAATGGCAAGGGGACCAAGTCGAGATCGTGCAGGCCGATCGGTCAGTACATGTCGCCAATGCCGATCTCGCAGTTTGGGAGATGGAGGGAATCGATTGCTTGTCCGGGCGAGTCTGGGACGCCGATTTCCTCAAGGTAACCGATTGCGATATCGAGGCAATTGAAGATCAAGACCAGCGGTTACTTTAGCGAAGATGCACCATCCGCCGTTGATAATGACCTCTACACAGATGATGCGGTGGATGAGTTAGACGGCAAGTTAGGACAAGGTTTCACGTCGGCCGATGAGTTGGAAGAAATTGACATAGGGATAGGTGATAGGCCTAGGCCGACGTATGTAAGCACTAATTTGCCAAAGGAATATAAGAATAATTTGATAGATCTTTTGAAAGAATTCAGAGATTGTTTTGCATGGGAATACCATGAGATGCCTGGATTAAGCCGATCGATCGTAGAACATCGGCTACCAATCAAACAAGGCTATCGGCCTTTTAAGCAAGCTCCTCGGAGGTTTAAGGCCGATATGCACGAAGCCATAAAAGCAGAGATCACAAGACTTTACGACGCCAACTTTATCAGGCCCTGCCGATACGCGGAGTGGGTCTCCAACATAGTTCCGGTGTTGAAAAAGAACGGCAAGCTAAGGGTATGCATCGATTTCAGAGATCTAAATAAGGCGACGCCCAAAGATGAGTACCCTATGCCGTTGGCCGATTTGCTCGTTGACGCCGCTTCTGGGCATAAGATCATCAGTTTCATGGACGGCAATGCGGGCTACAATCAGATCTTTATGGCTAAAGAGGATATTCACAAGACAGCCTTCAGGTGCCCAGGGGCAATCGGCCTATATGAATGGGTCGTCATGACATTTGGTTTGAAGAATGCTGGGGCTACGTATCAGAGGGCTATGAACTATATTTTTCATGATCTTATCGGCTCTCTGATTGAAGTCTATATAGACGATGTCGTCGTAAAGTCAAGGGAACATGATATGCACTTGGCCGACTTACGCAAGGTACTAGAAAGGGCGAGGAAATATGGTTTGAAGTTGAACCCTAATAAATGTGCCTTCGGCGTATCGGCCGGTCAGTTTTTGGGTTTCTTGGTCCATGAGAGGGGGATTGAAATCACACAGAAGAACATCGATGCCATCAAGAAAATCAAGCCTCCAGAAAACAAGACCAAGTTACAGTCTCTGCTTGGCAAGATCAACTTCGTCCGGCGTTTTATATCAAATTTGTCGGGTCGTATAGAGCCATTCACTCCGCTGTTAAAGATAAAGGACGACGAAGAGTTTATATGGGGTGACAAGCAACAGAAAGCGCTAGACGATATCAAAGAATATTTAACTTCTCCGCCGGTCTTAATCCCTCCACAGAAAGGAATCCCATTCAAATTGTACTTGTCAGCCGATGAGAAATCCATCGGCTCAGTCCTGGTTCAAGACGTTAACGGCAAGGAAAGAGCTATTTTTTATCTCAGCAGGAGAATGTTAGATGCGGAGACAAGGTACACGCCGGTGGAGAAATTATGCCTTTGTCTATATTTTTCATGTACTAAATTGAGGCATTACCTGCTTTCCAACGAGTGCATAGTGGTGAGCAAGGCCGATGTGATGAAATACATGCTATCGGCCCCTGTGTTGAAAGGACGAGTTGGGAAGTGGATCTTTGCTTTAACGGAGTTTGATCTTCGATATGAATCGGCCAAAGCGATCAAAGGACAAGCCCTGGCCGATTTCATCGTTCAACATAGAGATGACTCAGTTGCATATGCAGACATTGTACCGTGGACGTTATATTTCGATGGATCCGTCTGCAGACACGGTTGCGGTATCGGCCTAGTCATCATCTCCCCTCGGGGGGCAAGTTTCGAGTTCGCATTCACTATCAAGCCTTATTATACCAACAATCAAGCAGAATATGAGGCGGTGCTCAAAGGCTTGCAGTTGTTACAAGAAGTCGAGGCCGATGCCGTGGAAATCATTGGTGATTCACAGCTAGTAATTAATCAACTTTCTGGGGAGTATGAGTGCAGAGATGATATTCTCAAAGTCTATAATGAAGAGTGCACAGAGTTGTTACACGGTTTCCGGATCGTAACGATGAGGCACATACCCAGGAAGCAGAATTTCGAAGCCAATGATTTAGCTCAGGGGGCATCGGGGTACAGGCCGATGGCTAAAGACATTCCAATTCAGGTTGCTCTCGTGCACGCCGATGATTGGAGGTTTGATATCATTGAGTATTTGAGAAACCCTTCCCAATCGGCGTCACGCAGAATGAAATATAAAGTGTTACACTATGTTTTACTGGACGATAACCTATATTATCGGACGGTTGATGGTGTCCTACTCAAATGCCTAGGTCCTGAGGAGGCTAAGACCGTTATGGGCGAAGTACATGAAGGGATTTGTGGCACCCATCAATCGGCCCATAAAATGAAATGGCTGATGAAGCGCGTCGGATACTTTTGGCCAACCATGCTAGAAGATTGCTTCAAGTATTATAAAGGATGTCAGGATTGTCAGAAATTTGGAGCAATTCAGAGAGCACCGGCATCGGCTATGCATCCAATCATAAAGCCGTGGCCGTTTCGAGGATGGGGAATAGATATGATCGGCCAGATTAACCCACCATCTAGTAAGGGACACAAGTATATATTAGTGGCTACAGATTACTTCACAAAGTGGGTTGAGGCCGTTCCTCTCAAGAAGGTTGATTCCAAAGATGCTATTCAGTTCGTCAAGGAGCATATCATATATCGGTTTGGGTTACCTCAGACGATAACCACAGATCAGGGATCAATCTTCGTGTCCGATGAGTTCGTCCAATTTGCTGACAGTATGGGCATCAGATTACTCAATTCTTCTCCTTACTATGCGCAGGCTAATGGGCAGGCAGAGGCTTCCAACAAGTCTTTGATCAAATTAATCAAGAGGAAAATTGACGAACAGCCAAGACAATGGAATACAACGCTGGCCGATTCCCTTTGGGCGTATCGGATGGCTTGCCATGGCGCAATCCAACTGCCTCCCTATCAGCTGGTCTATGGGCATGAAGCTGTACTGCCGTGGGAAACCGCCATCGGCTCAAGAAGGATTGCTGTGCAAGACGACTTGACAGCCGATGAGTACCATAATCTTATGGTTGACGAACTGGACGATTTGGCACATGTTCGATTACGGGCCTTGGAGAAAATCAAGCGCGATAAAGATAGAGTGGCCCGTCATTATAATAAAAAGGTTGTTGCCAAATCGTTTGAGGAAGGAGACCTTGTGTGGAAATTGATAATGCCGATCGGCTCCAGAGATAACAAATTCGGCAAGTGGTCACCTAATTGGGAAGGCCCTTTTCTCATTCATCGATGTGTTCCTCACAATGCCTATCTGCTCAAGGGATTAGATGGCGAGATTTATGGACGAGCTCTCAATGGCAAATACTTGAAACGGTATTATCCCAGTATCTGGATTGATTCATGATCGGCCCCCTAGCCGATTTATGATAACAGCCGATGTAGTCAAACATCGTCTCTAGATGGCCGATAAATACTATCGCCCTTAGTTCAAATTTCAGAACATGAGCCCTCATCTTCCAAAATTTGGGGGGCATCATTACATACAGGAATTTTCAAGGAATTATCAGAAGACTTCGGCTTGCTGGCCGATGCGATGGTTTATGCAGGAATTTTCACAGATTGTTCAGTTTGGCGATTGACTTCGGCTATCTGGCTGATGAGATTGCGTATAATCGGATTGTTCATCTTGAAG
>BDMV01000003.1:13384433-13608139 GCA_008326285.1 Oryza officinalis | reverse complement strand
GGGGAGGGGAAATATATAAGGGCGGCGCGGCGGGAATCCGCCGGGAAAGCGGCGGAGCGGGCGGCGGCGGCCGGCGAGTCGGAGGACGACTCGGCGCGGGCCCCACCCGTCCAGCGACCGGGCGCGCGGGGGAGGCGCGCGGCGGACTTTCGGGCGGCCTTTGGGCCACGGCCTCGGCCGGCCCGGGAAGGGGAGGGGCGGAGGCGGCGGGGGCGGGCCTTGGGCTCGCCTTGGGCCGAAGGAGAGGGGAGGGGTCGCGGGGCCGCGGGAGAGAGAGAGGAGTTTTGGGCCGAAAACGGCCCAAAACAAAAGGGGACATTTTTAATTTGTTTTTCTTTAATTTAATCAGTTAAATGAACTTTGTGACTTTAAAATTATTTCTTTAGCTCCAAAAATTCACGAAAAATTTTGGAGAGTACTTTAAGGCACAGAGAATATTACAAAAATATTTCCGGCCATGATTTTTAAAGGAAATTTTTGATTTCCTTGCTAATTTCACTTGTTTAAATTGCTTTTGATTTTTATTTAATTTCTGGAAAATGTATTATTAGGTAATTTTTAATCCCGATCGAAAATCGGGGTGTGACAAATCTACCCCCCTTACAGGAATCTCGTCCCGAGATTCGGGGATGGCTAGAAAGAAAGCTGGCGAGGGCAGGGTTGGACTGGCTTGCAGACTTCCGCGGCTTCTTTCTGACTTTGACCTAGCTGATTGATTAACCCATCTTGAGCGACTGACCCTGTTGGCATCCAGCTCGATGTTCCGTTTCTTGGCAAAACTGCACTGGTTGGTTCTGTCTGCTCTGACCCTGATCTGGGTTGCAGTTATTCATAAAGCTTACTTTGGACTGCGTAGTTGACGTTTACAATTTTTGATGAGCTGAGAATCGACTTCGTTGACTTGAAACCGGTGGGGTTGTTCCTGAAACTTTGAAACTGACGTTGATGTTACCAAGGGTTTCTGTTTTTCGGATCGCGCAAGTTCACTTTCAATCCTTGAGTAGAGACGATCTATCCAGCGAGTTTCTCTGCCACCTATTTTGTTGGTGATGTATTCCTTTTCTTTTGGCTCGACGTCTGCATTCTCTTACTTTAAGCAGAGGTAGCGGAACAATTCCCTGTCTCTTCCTAGAAACATTGGGATAGTTTTCGAAAACTGCAACGGTTGTCTTGAACTGAAGGTAACCATTCTTGATCCTTATTCACCACTAGGGTGCAGTTGCATCTACTGTTCTCTTGGGGACCTCTAAGATTGAGAGGATGGATATTTTTCTCTGACGCCAACTTGTCAACTTGTCACTACCAAATATTTCATCATTCTTCTCATTTTATTGAGGTGCCACTTATACTGTCCTTCGAAAAGGCCTCATCATGTCGAGTGTTACTACGGTCTGACCAACTTGACCGACTTGTCATTTCCTGGATTGATTATTTTCTTTTCCCGGCTAGCGATTACGTCTTGAGGGTCTGACCAAATTGTAATGAGCTGGTAAAAGAAACTCTAGGTTTCTTAGTGACGTTGTTAGATGCACATCTTCACCTGTCATAATTCATCTTGACAATCCAAACGCGGATTGAATTACTCAATATTCCCTTCTTATTACCTGACTGCCACAAGACTTCTGGGTACCTTATGACATTGACAGGTACACAAGTGAATCCACCTTTTGGATAAACGAGATGAGCCATACGAAAAGGGAAAAACTGCCTGACATATACCTTATTCGATAATCCTTCTTTTATTACATAACTGCGATGAAGTTTCTACGTACATGGAAAAAACACTTGAAGAACAAACACTTGTAAACCGTTGCAAGCCTTGACTAGTGCGGACTTTACTTCTGTGATTCAGGCTGGTTTGTCTTGATCTGTCCTCGCTTACTATCTGGTGTTTCAACGGTAACACTGCTTTTCTTGCAGACATTCCTTGGAAGATGACAATCTTCTTGGTAGCTGCGGTTGGTAGGACCTCCTTGCGTGAGATGTCGCCAATCTGCAATTGGTTGCTGGCCATCGGGATCGGAGCAACACGGGGTGCATTGCTTGGTTTGTTATCCGCCACGTGAACTGGTGCTGGGGACTCTTGCTGAGGTTGCTGTGGACGGATTGTTCATCTTCTTGCGGTTGGAGCAGGTTGTCGTTGTCCTGGCATTGCTTGCCTTGCTGTGACTGGCTCTGTAGCTTTGGGACGATTGCCGATGAAACTGGAGACTTCCCATTGGTAGCCTTAACAATGATTCGCCGTGGTGGGAGTCGCACATCCAGGTGACGGTTGGTTTCACTTTTCTTTTTATCACTCCTTCGCTGGATTTGACCCTGCTGTGCCGAGGCCGAGGCAATTGGGGAAGTTAGGGTATCGCAGACAGGGCCGGTACCTTGAAGGTATTGACGTTTTGGCATTGAACAACCATCGGATAAATGGCTTGATCTCCACAGTTGAAACAACGATGGACTAATTTCTTTGGTCTCGGGAATGGACACTTATTAAGGTAATGTCCTAGCTGAAGGCAGTTGTAACAGTTTACTCTGGGTTGATCACACTGCTTATCCTCTTGGGTCTGCACACTCACAACTGAGACAGGGGTGAGTGGAGACTCGTGAACCTTGTTGGTAGCACTCCTGCTACTGCTAATAGTGCTCAACCGGAATTGGAGCTGATTGGAGATCAGGGGCGGTGATGTTGCTCGCGACTGCCATAGATTGACGAACAGGTTGGAGGGGCGTCCTTTGATCTTCCTTGATCTTAGCTGGGACCACATCCAGTTGGCAGTTCTTAGGCACATGATCTGTTCCCTCACACAAGAAACATGTGATCTTCCTTGTAGGGCATTCATCTGGCGAGTGGGTGTCTTCACCACAGGGGCAAGTGTAGGAACACGCGTTAGTAATATGTCCAATTTCTCCGCATCTGTACATGCTTTGAACTCCATTTCTTTTTCACCTTTAAGGATCTCACCATCATCTTCATCATCATCATCAGAGGACACTTCTTCGAATCCATCCGTACCGGGCTTAGGCGGACCATACAGCCTAAGGTGTTGAGTTAGCTGACGGGCACCATGAAAGGTATTTCCTCTTAGACGCCTAGGTATCTTTGCCGCATCTTCTGGAGTAAATTCTGAACCAGTGATGGTCAGGTTCCTACCATCGTCCATCTTCCATACTAATGTCTTCCTCTTCTTAGAGTTTGATGGTGGCGCACCATAGTTCCTGTAGGCAAGTTGACTTGAACGTTTCTCTTCTCTTGGGCATTGTGCTTTATCGTCAATTGGTGTCCTGGTATACACGTTCCAGGGACAATTTGTCGCATGATGACCTTGTTCCTCACAATCCTCACAGATAACATTAGCTTCTCTCCGGTATGAGAGTGATGGAGGTGCATTCGTCTGGTGGGATCTTAGCAGTATATCGGTAGGAGGCGTAGGTGCTTGTATTGGAAAATACTGACTTTGGCTCTGATTCAGACTCTGGGCTTGTATCGGAGCTTGCATCTGTTGTTGCGGATACTGTCGTTGCATCTGCTGCATCATCATAGCCAGTATTTGCGTCTGGTTAGCCACCACTTGTGCTAGGGTTGGGTCCCCGAATGGTGGAGGCGAAATGTCCATGGGGTTGCTTGGGATTACTCCATGAAACTCTTGCGATCCTGATCCACTGCCATTGTCTCTGACGTTGACCATCTGTTGCAGGTAGAGGAGGGAAGTGAGAATGGTTGAACTAAAGGCAAGACCTTAACCCACTCAGCTACTGATCTGATGTGAGTACACTTTTACTGTTCAAGTTGATTAGGCAAACAACCTAGTATGGTCACATCCCCACCAATGATGTAAACCATACACCTGCACACAGCAAACAACACACGATCTAACGACTACCGATACTACTCTTCTGGGAAGGATTGGGTTTAGGTAAGCTCCGGAAAACTTCGCTCGACTTCGAGAACGCCGACTCTGGACAGCTCGCTTGCCTCTGGCTTGAGCTCGACTCTTGGCTTGTCTTTTGCGAAGCTTTTAGTTGTGCTCCGCTCTAACAGCTAAGAGTTGGAGGGAAAGGAGAGAAATTTGATAAACCATTTTGCAAAGAACTCCTGAGGGAGAGAAGAGACATTTTCGCAGATAAGGTTTTCGCAAAACTTGTCCTTAGGGATTTGACCATTTGGCTCAACCTACAGTCAAGATGGCTCTGATACCAACTTGTCACGCCCGGAAATTTTCCCAAATTTCCAGACCATTTTGTGTATTAAGTCCCTGTCCAGGCATCAACCAGGGTACACAAAACGACAAATCAATAAACAGATCCAAACGTAAATAAAGCGATAAATACTTACAACAGAGGCACTTAGTCCTCACACCAAAAAGAAAACAGCAGCGGAAAGAGACGATCCTAGCGGGCTTCAGCTCCACTCCACAGGCAAACTCAACTGGGGTCTGAGCCTTGGTCCTCTAACTTCATCTTCAACTCAGAAGTACTAAACTTCTGAAAAAGGGGAAAAATAGCAAGATTGAGTACAACCACCGTACTCAACAAGCCACACCAATGATGCAAACATGCACAGGGGAGACAAAGGGAGGCTTGTGGCTATTTGCAGAAAAGCGGTTGAAAACCTTTATATTTTAAAACAGTAAAACAGTTGTTTAATTAAAGCAATATTAAATCTCCACTGAACAACGCTACAACCACGTTGAACAGGCCCAACCATTCCACCTGAACTACACCAGTTCATTAAGTCAAATTAATTAAACATGTGGGACTAATCACGGTGAATCTGGTCGATCGCCCATAACCGCGGGCACGGCTATTCGAATAGTTTTACTCTGATCAGAGGTGCGCAACTGTACCCACAAGACACGATTCCACACATGTTACCATGCCCCGAAGTATCACCACGATACTGCAAAGGGGGAAATCGTGACAAGACCTTTCGCATAACTCCTCCTAACCAAGCGCACCACACCGCAGGTTTCGCCCCCACCCCTCAAAAGGCAGTGGGCAGCCCCCCTCGTGCCTTGGTGAATCCGGCAGCCGGTCAACCGGTATATCCCCGGCCGACCACTCCATCACGCCCACCCTTTCCGGGGAACGTCGGCTAGGAAAGAGCTATACTACGAGTCCAGCAGTTGCCCATTCTTGCTTGTGGTAAGCACTGTTATTCTTCCAGGGTTTCCCATGAACCGGTCCTTAATTGCCATGGGTGCGACCAGCAAAACCATGCACCCACAGCCCACCATTAAGTCATATTTTAGTTGGATAATTACGACCAATAAAACATGGTCGGGTGTTTCGAGCGAACTGCTCGTTAGAAGCTAATTGTAAACAGTGTAATTATCCCATTAAATGAGCTAGTGGTAATTAAGCATGGCTAAGCATATATAATTCTAGCAAAGTCAACATAAGTGACTCACGCTAGTCAGATTATCACCCAAGGTTAACAAAGGACGGTTAACAAGTAAACATGGCACAAGCGAACGGATAGGTAAACCCTATTCCCATGTAATTAGCAAAACATGCACTTTATTTGCAAACGTAAAACATTTCGTAAAATAGGTACAACATGCTCAAGGGGGAATGTGTGACTTGCCTTGCTTCTTCAAACAATCTTCCGAACTCTTTTCCTCGCGAGCGCGAACTTCCGAAACGCGGAATCTACACGCTGGCACGCAAAACGAGGAAAAACTCTAATAAAAACCAAGTAAACAGTACATAAAAAGTAAACAAACATGTAGAGCTCAATTTTAGATGAATTTTGCAAGTTGAATGGCTCAATTTGGAGTTCGTATGAATTAGATATGAATTTTAGAAGTTTTGAGCCATTTAAATGAATTTCTGGAAATTAAATGATTTATTGCGCAATTATTAATTAATTTTGCAAAGGAAAGGACTACGCTGACATCATCAAAGGGAAACGGCGCCGGAACGGCGGGTCCCACGTGTCAACGGGTCAAGGGCGGACAGTCCACGGTGGAAAAGCACCACGTGGCACCGACGTGGCGGCCACGGCGGACGAAAGGGAGAAGGTAGCGCCGACGTGGACGCCAACGTGGCGAAGCCGCGGGCGGCCACGTGGTCTGGGTGTGGACCGGAGTAAACAAAGGGGGGCCCACGTGTCGGCGAACCGGGGAGGGAAAGGAGGTAAACTAGACCTGAGGAGGTGAACTGGGCTTCCTCGGAAAAAGTTAAAAGGGCCGAGGGACAAAAAGTAGACTTTTGTGTGGAAAAGGATAATAGGCCGACGGCCCAATAGAGGAGAAAGGGCTGGGAGGGACGTGAAGTGGACTTTTCGCGAGAAGGTGGGCCAATCGGGCCGAGCGGGGTGATGGGCCGGCCTGAGAAAAGGGGAGGGGGACGCAAAATAGACTTTTGCGGGGAGATGGGCCAATCGGCCCGACGGCCGCTGGGCCGGAGGGAGCGGTGGGCCGGCCCGGAAAAAGAAGGAGCCGGCCTCTAGGCCGGGGCGGGCGGCTAGGGTTCGGCCGAAACCCTAGGCCGACCCGGTGAGGGCACGTCGGCGGGCGGGCGGCCAGCGGGCGGCAGCCGACGAGCGCGGGCGCGGCGGAGGCACTGTGCCGGCGGCGGCGCACCGGGGGAACAAAAAAAGAAAAAAAAAAGGGAGAGAGAGGAGCTCTCCGGGCGGCAACGGCGACGGAGTCCGGCCAGAGGCGCGGTCGGGAAACCGCGGTGTGGCCGCGGCCGGATGCGGCGGTCGGCGCGGCAGAGCGGCGGCGCGCGCGGGGGCGACGACACGGGCAGCACACACGACAGTGGCCGGGAAGGAAGGAGGAAAAGGGGTGGCGGCGGAGCTCACCCGGGCGGTGACGAAGGAGACGGACGGCGGCTTCGATCTACGGTTTGGGGCGGCGGCGGAGGGGCAAACGAGGGGCGGCGGTCGCGGGGAGGGGAAAATATAAGGGCGGCGCGGCGGGAATCCCGCCGGGAAAAGCGGCGGAGCGGGCGCGGCGGCGGCCGGCCGAGTCGGGGACGACTCGGCCCCGGGCCATGGGCCCCACCCGTCGGCGACCGGGCGACGCGGGGGAAGGCGCGGCGGACTTTTCGGGCAGCCTTTGGGCCACGGCCTCAGGCCGGCCCGGGAAGGGGAGGGGGGCGCGGGCGCAACCTTGGGCCGTCTTGGGCCGAAGGAGAGGGGAGGGGGTCGCGGGGGCCGTGGGAGAGAGAGAGGATTTTGGGCCGAAATTGGCCCAAAACAAAAGGGACATTTTTAAATTTGTTTTTTAATTAATTTAATCAGTTGTATGTTCTTTGTGACTTTAAAATTATTTCTTTAGCTCCAAAAATTCACGAAAAATTTTGGAGAGTACTTTAAGGCACAGAGAATATTACAAAAATATTTCCGGCCATGATTGTTAAAGGAAATTTTTGATTTACTTGCTAATTTCACTTGTTTAAATTGCTTTTGATTTTTATTTAATTTTTGGAAAATGTATTATTAGGTAATTTTTAATCCCGATCGAAAATCGGGGTGTGACAATGGCAACCTCATTCCCTCATTCCAGCAAAACCGGAGAAACTCGCACTCCTAATGTGGGTCATAGGAGTTGTCTTGATCGGCGTATTCTTGTGCTTGTTCTTCCTGCCGCCGCTGGTATTTTCTGATCAGGCCCTCCGAGGTCTGATAAGGTCGCTTGCCAGTCCGATGGCCACTGCCGTCGGCCCTGTCCGCCCGCACCATATTGACTGGGAACGGGTGCCCTTCTATTTTCATCGGCCGCTTGACTTCATCGATCTTAATCCTGCCTTGCTCGATGGCCGATTGGATCTGCTGTCGGAAGATTTTGCATTCGTTGGTATGATGGGAATATGTGTTGTGCCACTTGCGATATATCCTCTTCTTGATTTCTTCGGCCGATGGCAGTACATGACCCGCTGGCAGCTGGATCTGCTTCTCTTGCAAGAGTAAGTCAAATATTTTGTCGGCCTTATTGATGTCGAAGTCGTATTTATCCTCTTTGTCGCCCTTTTTGGCCCATTGGCATGTTGTAGGCTTCTTCATCCGGGCCCACTCGGCTAGATCGACGTCGACGTCTTCCTCGTCATCTTCGTCGGAGGCGTAGTGATAAATTGTACTGATTTTCTTTGCGAACTTCTTCGCCTCCCGAAATTGTCGCTCGTGGGCCGATACCCATTGTGCTAGCTGAGCTAGGCTTTCAAATTCCTGACAGGAAAATCTCTCTCGTATCGGCCCTAGTAATCCCTGGAACGCCAGATCGGCTAGTTGAGAATCGGTCAAGCTGAGGCGGTAACATCTGTTCCTTATGTCCCTGAATCTTTGAATGTACTCGGGGACCGATTCATCAACACGTTGCCTGATGGCGGTGAGATCGGATAGTTTCATCTTTTGTACACCATTGTAGAAATATCTGTGAAACTGTTTCTTAAGATCTATCCATCCTCTGATGGAATTGCAGGGTAAAGAGGAGAACCATGTAAATACAGACCCTGACAGGGACAGAGGGAAAACCTCACTCTCAACGCCTCTATGGCCGATGCCTCTCCACATTGCGCTAGGAATCGGCTCACGTGCTCGTATGTCGAGACGTTGTCTTGCCCTGAAAACTTGGAGAAGTCCGGGATTTTGTATCGGCTTGGCAGTGGCACTCTGTCAAACTCCTCGGGGTACGGGTGCCGATACACTGTAGAGTTCTCCTTGGGCTTCAAACCGAACTGATCTCGCATCACCACGGCTATCATATCAGCCCAGTATCCTGCGGGCCGATATGGGAGGTCTTGCTGATAAGATTGTTGCAGGCCCTCTGCTTGATACTGCCTAGGAGAGTACGGTTGGCAATGGTGATTCAGGTTCTGCGCATCGTACTGCCCCGTGGTATACTGCTGGTAGCCTTGCGGCACGTTGTAAGCAATCTGCGGTGGAGGGTTATTGAATACAGGGGCCTGAGGTTGTTCGGCCGATGGCGGGTTTACTGGTACTTGCTGCATCGGCTCGATCACCGGTTGTTTCCCCTTTGTCCATTGTGCATACTGAAGTGGTCTTCTTGTTGTTGCGAAGCTTATGTTCTTGAGTCCCACCGGGCGTGCCAAAAGCTTGTTAGCGTAGAATTTAGACCCGCCTCGCAACAAAACGGGTTCCACGTTTCCACGGCGGCCTGGGAGGTCTGCTTAACTCCAGTGCAGGTCCAAAAGGCTTGCCTAGTTGTGTACAGAGCGTGCCAGTTGATTTGATCTGCAATCAACAAGGAAACAAGTAAACCATGTTAGAAAACAATGACCGATCGGGCGATAGGCCGATGTCGCATTGTCGTGGCCCAGGCGATAGGGCAAAACTATATCGGCTCACTCATGATAAAGTAAGATTAAAGCATGAATCTGATCCTATCGGCCTTCATCAACATATTAATGTCAATTAACGGTATCGGCCGATAGGATGTAACAAGAATAACTACACTAGCTAATACTCTAGTGCAAATCTACATGAACCAATCAACCAATATAAATATTTCAATCACAGATAAACCCTAAAGAGTAATCTACAACCGATGCATCTATATGAATCGATCCATTCATGTAGATGGCAAACACACATAAAAACCTTACGATAAACATGCGTATCAGACAAGACTGGCTGAAAACCCAGTGCTATCCTTAATTACAACCGAAAGCAGGCTTTATATTAGATCTCAAAACAGGACTAAGGTCGATAGCAACTGAAAGTGTGAATTGAAACTTAACACAAAGAAAATCAAGCCGCCGATTGCTTTTGGGGATGGTAGATGCATTGAATGATCTAACCAAGCGCAATAATTAAACCGTCGTCAACAACAAACCCTAAAACGAGTAAATCGCTGATGAAGCATAATTGAAACACTTGTCAAGATCATCCAAAACATGATAAACGACGATCACATCATCGAGGCTTAACGTGTCTAAAACGACACGCTAGCCCCGACGATCCAGATCGTCGGGCACGAGTTCTTACCTCTGCTTCGGGGAAGCAAGAACTCGTCGGAGTAGTCCTCTCGCGTGGTTTGGCGATGCGTCGAAAGTAGATTGAAAACAAAACTGTTTGTTGTATTGTGTTGTGAGAGAGTTTCTATGTACAAACTACCGGGATATTTATACCCATGATTACAACAAGGTCCTTGTAGGACACAATCTTATCTACAACTAACAAATAAGTCTTTGCGGCAGACTCTTGCCACAGATTAGATCTAAACCTACTTGATTTACAAGATACAATTGCCTAAAACCGAGCTTTATCTCTATTTGGCAACTTCCTTCAAGCTTATCTCGAGCCCAGACCAAGCCCACGCTGACTCTGTCAACCTCCATCCTCTATCGGCCAATGACCATATTAAATCCGTATTGGCCGATACACTCTTCCTGTTAGCGCTTCTCCCAGTCCGATACATTCACCGAGTCCGATACGATACTTGGTCCGACTCCAACTTAATCTTTCCTCTCTGCTTCGGTTTTCTCCTTACTCTCCGGGTCGATTACAAAAATCTACTGTTAACACCCAAGGAGCATCAGGATACAAGCCAATGGCTAAAGATGTTCAGATTCAAATTGCTACCGTGGATGCCGATGACTGGAGGTTTGATATCATCGAGTATTTGAGAAACCCTTCTCAATCGGCGTCACGAAGAATGAAGTATAAAGTTTTACATTATGTCTTATTGGACGATGATCTATCTTATCGGACAATTGATGGTGTCTTGCTCAAATGCTTGAGTCTCGAAGAAGCCAAAGTTGTTTTGAGCGAGGTCCATGAAGGGATTTGTGGGACACATCAATCGGCCCATAAAATGAGATGGCTTTTAAAGCGCGTTGGATATTTTTGGCCGACAATGTTTGAGGATTGTTTCAAGTATTATAAAGAATGTCAAGATTGTTAGAAATTTGGAGCAATTCAGAGAGCACCGGCATCGGCTATACATCCAATCATAAAGCCGTGGCCGTTTCGTGGATGGGGAATAGATATGATCGGCCAGATAAACCCGCCATCAAGCAAGGGACAAAAATATATACTAGTGGCTACGGATTACTTCACAAAGTGGGTTGAGGCCGTTCCCCTTAAGAAGGTTGATTCCAAGGATGCAATTCAATTTGTCAAAGAGCATATAATATATCGGTTTGGACTACCACAGACATTGACTACAGATCAGGGATCAATCTTCGTGTCCGATGAGTTTGTCGAGTTTGTTCAAAGCATGGGTATCAAGCTATTGAATTCTTCATATTATGCGCAAGCTAATGGGCAGGCAGAAGCTTCCAACAAGACTTTAATCAAGTTAATCAAGAGAAAAATTGATGAACAGTCGAGACGGTGGCATACTGTCGCGCCCTAAAAATCGCCTTAAAATTTCACTGTCTAAATTATTTCTAGAAATTGTAAAAAATCTAATTTAGCCTTCAATAATTAAAAATCCCCAAGATTCAACTCGAACCAGCGTGTGGGATTTTTTGTTGAATTCCTCATGCTTCGAAATATTTAATCAATGTTTACTTGAATTTTCAGAGCACTATAAATATTTTAAATGCAACAAAAACCTTTCTCAGACTTTCTAAAAAAGAAAATTAAATTTAAACCTCCCTCCCTCCCTTGGGCCACTCCCTCCTCAGCCGGCCCAGCTGCTTTCCTCCTGCGAACCGAAGTCCATTTTGCCTCATCCGCGTGGCCTAGCTAGCCCAGCCACTGTTCATCTTCAACCTCCAGCAGCTCTCTCTCTCCAGAGAACGTAGAGGTGCAGCAAACCACCATTTGATCTCCCTCCACGATCGATTCCCCTCCGAAATAACTGCGAAAATGGATTCCTCACCTCCTCATCATTTCCCCCAACAAATTCCGCTCGATTCGGCATTAATTCGTGGTGGATTTTGAAAGTTTGCTTCAATGGAGAGCTCCACCATGGCCGGCGTCGATCTCCCTCCCCGGCGCCCTTCTCTCTCCCCACCGGCCTATAAAAGGCAGCCCTCGGCCTCCTCCTTCCTCCCCACACGCCGCCACCCTCCCCTCCCGCTCTCCCGAGCCGCCGTGTCGCTGTTGTCTTGCGCAGTCGCCGTCACAACTCCGGCCGCCACTATTCCTTGCCGCCAAACTCGTCGTGGACGTCCCCTCGCCATTCCCGCAGCTCCGGTGAGCCTTGCTGCCGCCCTCACCTCTCCCACGCCCTCACTGCCATCTATCTCCCTCCCTACTGCTTTCTTCTCTGTTTCCTTCTCCCTCCTCACTGTCTCCCTCTCTCTCTGTCTCTCTGTCTGTAAAAAAAAGGAAAAAAATATTAATTAGCAAATTCGTAATATGCCATTCAAACAACACTTAAAATTCAAATTGTCATATCTCGACTATTTGAACTCGGAATCGACCTGTTCAAATTGCTAATTTTTTCTTAAACAGTAAAGAACCTATTTTTTATGCTTTGTTCATGCATCTTATCTGGTTGTTATTTGTCTTTTGGCCTTTTTCCTTTGCGTATGTTGGGTCGACGCTGTAGATCCGGAAGAGCCGTTCTTTCTCGAGGTTGACGCGGAAGACTTTGGTAGCGAGCAAGGCAAGTCGTGTCATTTTGATCATATTGCTATCCCAGTTTACAAAATTATGTTTATTTAAATTATTGCATTTCGCTTTATTAAATTCCCGCGATTATTACCGTTTTATTTAGCCTTACCAATTTTCCCTTGTTATGACCTTACTATTTGTAATATTATGATCCTTGATAACCCTAGGAAAAATAAAACTAGTAAGGACTTTATATATGTGGTGCTTACTAGAAACCTTAGGAATATGCTTAGCCTTGCTTACATAGAAACAATGTGTTAACGATGGATTTTGGTAATCGACTTGGAAGTGAAAGAGGAAACCGAAGCAGAGAAGAAGGATTGAGTTGGAGTCGGACCAGGCTTCGTATCGGACCCGCTAACCGTATCGGACTGGGGAGGTGCTGCCAGAAAGGGCGTATCGGCCGATACGGATTCGATGTGATTGTTGGCCGATACGGGTTGTAAGTTGACAGAGCCAGTGTGGGCTTGGTCTGGGCTCGAGATAAGCTTCAAGGAAGTTGCCAAATAGAGATAAAGCTCGGTTTTAGGCAATTGTATTTTGTAAATCAAGTAGGTTTAGATCTAATCTGTGGCAAGAGTCTGCCGTAAAGACTTGTTGTTTGTTAGAGATAAGATCATGTCCTACAAGGACCCTGTTGTAATCTCGGGTATAAATATCCCGATAGTCTATACATAGAGACTTTCTCACAATTCAATACAACAAACCAGTTCAATCTACTTCGGCGCATCGCCAACCCTCGCAAGAGGTTGACCTTGATGTGTTAGGTTTCGATTCACACTTTGAGTTGCTATCGACCTTAGTCCTGTTTTGATATCTAACACAAAGCCTGCTTTCGGTTATAATTAAGGATATAACTGGGGTTTCAGCCAGTTTTATCTAATACACGTGTTTATTATAATGTTTTCATGTGTATCTGTCATCTACATAAACGGGTTGATTAATAGGAATGCATCTGTTATGGATAATTCTCTAGGGTTTATCTATGATTGATATGTTTATATTGGTTGATTGGTTCATGTAGATTCGCACTAGAGTATTAGCTAGTGTAGTTATCTTTATTATTCTTATCGGCCGATGCCATTAATCGACAGCAACATGTTGATGAAGGCCGATAAGATCTATGCTTTAATTCTGCTTTATCATGAGTAACCCGATATAGCTTTGCCCTATCGGCTGGGTTATGACAATGTGTCATTGGCCTATTGGCCGATCGGCCGTTGTTTTCTGACATGGTTTACTTGTTTCTTGTTGATTGCAAATCAAATCAACTGGCACGCTCTGCACACGACTAGGCAAGCCATTTGGACCTGCACTAGAGTTAAGCAGATCTCCCAGGCCGCCGTGGTAATGCGGAACCCGTTTGGTTGCAAGGCGGGTCGAAATTCTGTGCCAACACGCTTTTGGCACGCCCGGTAGGACCTCGAGAACGCAAACTTTGCAACAGCAACAAGAACATT
Source organism: Oryza officinalis (assembly GCA_008326285.1). NCBI lineage: Eukaryota > Viridiplantae > Streptophyta > Magnoliopsida > Poales > Poaceae > Oryza > Oryza officinalis. The sequence goes on along the minus strand of BDMV01000003.1, from coordinate 13,594,150 downwards.
CAAAATGTCGAAGCCGGTCGAGATCTCCGAGGATAACGTCGTCTCCGTAACCGTCGACCAGCTCAACGCAGAACAGAAAGCCAAGATGGACAAGCTGGTTGAGCAGTTCCAGAATATGTACCTGCAGACATATTCTAGGACTCGGCAAGGCACGTTGATTCAAAAGTTTAAGGTGATAATGCCGAGTCCTGGAGATGAAGCTGGCACGACGGCGGCGGCACACGATCACACTGTCAAGACCGAGGATACTGCGGCACCGACATTGCAAGACAGGATTGACTCCGCAGTTCACTCTGCGCTAGTCAACCAATTAGGGATCCTGGTGAACACATTGACCAATACGGTCAAATCGGTCCTAGATGGGTCAATCCACCAGTACAAGCCTCAAGGCCCAATTTATCTACCGGAGAATAAGTTTCCTGCCTATCGGACCTTGAGGAACGACCTGAGCACGACTCAGCAGACGGCGCCGATGCCACCCCCATCGGCGCAGCCAACAACAACACTGCCACTGGTCCTCACCAGGCAGACAGGAGGGAGCCCTTAGCATGTCACTGAAGAACAATATGCACAATGGACCAAGGGGAAGCAACCGGTGATCGAACCGATGCAGCAAGTTCCTGTTAACCAGCCATCGGCCGGACAGCCACAAGCCCCTGTGTTCAACAACCCTCCTCCACAGGCTGCTTACAACACGCCACAAGGCTACCAGCAGCACACCACAGGGCAGTATGGCGCGCAAAACCTTGATCACCATTATCAGCCGTACTCCCCCAGACAGTATCAAGCAGAGGGCTTGCAACAATCATATCAGCAAGACCTCCCACATCGGCCTGCAGGATACTGGGCCGATATGATAGCTGAAGTGATGCGAGATCAGTTTGGCTTGAAGCCCAAGGAGAATTCCACAGTGTATCGGCACCCGTACCCCGAGGAGTTCGACAGAGTGCCACTGCCGAGCCGATACAAGATCCTGGACTTCTCCAAGTTCTCCGGGCAAGACAATGTCTCGACGTACGAGCACGTGAGCCGATTCCTAGCACAGTGTGGGGAGGCATCGGCCATAGAGGCATTGAGGGTCAGATTTTTCCCTCTGTTCTTATCAGGGTCTGCATTTACATGGTTTTCATCCTTACCCTGCAATTCCATCAGAGGATGGATAGATCTTGAGAAACAGTTTCACAGATATTTCTACAATGGTGTACAAGAGATGAAACTGTCCGATCTCACCGCCATTAGGCAACGAGTTGACGAATCGGTCCCAGAGTATATCCAAAGGTTTAGGGACATAAGGAACAGATGTTACAGCCTCAGCTTGACCGATTCTCAATTGGCCGATCTGGCGTTTCACGGATTACTCGGGCCGATACAAGAGAGGTTCTTGTCATAGGAATTTGACAATTTAGCTCAGCTAGCACAGAGGGTATCAGCCCACGAGCAACGATTCCAGGAGGCAAAGAAGTTTGCAAAGAAGATCAATACGATCTATCAGTATGCCTCCAACGATGACGATTCGGAAGATGTCGATGTCGACCTGGCCGAGTGGGCCCGGATGAGGAAGCCAACAACATGCCAGTGGGCAAAAAAGGGTGACAAAGAAGACAAGTTTGACTTCGATATCAACAAGGCCGATAAGATATTTAATCTACTGTTGCAAGAAAAGCAAATTCAGCTGCCAGTGGGTCACATATTGCCATCGGCCGAAGAAATCAAGAAGAGAAGATATTGCAAGTGGCATAACTCTTATTCACACCATACCAATGAATGCAAGATCTTCAAACAACAGATCCAATCGGCTATCGAACAAGGCAGAATTAAGATCGATGACGCCAAGAAGCCGATGAAGATAGAAGGACACCCGTTCCCAATCAACATGGTGCGGGCAGACAGGGCCAACGGCGGTGGCCATCGGACCGGCAAGCGACCTTATCAGACCTCTGAGGGCCTGATCAGAAAGTACCAGCGGAGGCAGGAAGAACAAGCTCAAGACTACGCCGATCAAGACAACTCTTAGACCCACATTGGGAGTGCGAGTTTTTCCGGTTCTGCTGGAATGAAGGGATGAGGTTGCCATCCATCCAGGAGTGCCTTGCGTGCAATGAGGCAAAAGGTTCCTATCAGGGCAGCTCAAGCAGGCAAACGCATCGGCCGGCCAAGCAAAGAAAATCTGTGCATGAAAGGCTGGGGCCGATGCGCCAAGAGCAACAGATCGAAGCCAAGGAGCAGATCCAGAACCCCCAATGGTGCCCAAGCGATGTGTTCAGCAAGACACAAAAACGACGGGTTCAGAGACTAAGGAGGAAGGAGCAAGTCCAAGAGCAATAGGCGACAATAGCCCATCGGCCGGCCAAGACCAAGAAAAAGTGGAGGATAAAATCCATGGTGGTCACGGCCGATGAGGGCACCTCTGATACAGCTCGGGCTTCTGCGGCTTCAAAAGGTAAAGGAGTGGCATCAGTGTCTGTTAACATGGTTTTTATTCTGCCAGCAGAATACAGCGTGCAGGCGGCCGATGAAGCAATGGCCGGCGACGAACAATCTTCGGCTAGACTACAGTTGTCACCAGACCAAGCCATATTCGACAAGCTAGCTGATGACAATCACAGGCACCTGCGGCCGTTATACATCAAGGGATTTATCAACGGGCGGCCGATGACGAAGATGCTGGTCGATGGCGGCGCGGCGGTCAATTTGATGCCATACACAACCTACAGGAAGCTTGGAAAAGTACCTGAAGACCTTATCAAGACCAATATGGTGTTAAAAGACTTTGGTGGCAACGCTTCTGAGGCGAAGGGGGTGCTCAACGTGGAACTCACCGTGGGCAGCAAGACGATACCCACAACCTTCTTCGTCTTCGATGGAAAGGGTTCCTACAGCTTGTTGTTGGGACGAGACTGGATCCATGCAAACTGTTGCGTCCCTTCAACAATGCATCAATGTTTGATACAATGGCAAGGGGACCAGGTCGAGATCGTGCAGGCCGATCGGTCAGTACACGTGGCCAATGCCGATCTCGCAGTTTGGGAGATGGAGGGAATCGATTGCTTGTCCGGGCGAGTCTGGGACGCCGATTTCCTCAAAGTAACTGATTGCGATATTGAGACGATTGAAGATCAAGACAAGCAGTTGCTTTAACAAAGATGTGCCATCCACTGTCCAAGACGAACAAGCTAGTCCCTACACAGACGATGCAGTGGATGAGTTAGATGGAAAATTGGGACAAGGCTTCACGTCGGCCGATGAACTTGAACAGGTTGATATAGGAATAGGTGATAGGCCTAGGCCGACGTATGTAAGTGCTAGCCTGCCAAAGGAATATAAGAATAATCTGATAAATCTTCTGAAAGAGTTCATGGATTGTTTTGCAAGGGAATACCATGAGATGCCAGGATTAAGCCGATCGATCGTAGAACATCGGCTACCTATCAAACCAGGCTATCGGCCATTTAAACAATCTCCTAGGAGATTTAAGGCCGATATGTATGAAGCTATCAAAGCAGAGATCACAAGGCTTTATGACGCCAACTTTATCAGACCCTGCCGATACGCGGAGTGGGTCTCCAACATAGTTCCAGTATTGAAGAAGAACGGCAAGCTAAGGGTATGTATCGATTTCAGAGATCTAAATAAGGCAACACCAAAGGACGAGTACCCTATGCCATTGGCCGATTTGCTAGTCGACGCTGCATCTGGGTATAAGATTATCAGTTTTATGGATGGAAACGCAGGCTACAATCAGATCTTTATGGCTAAGGAAGACATTCATAAGACAGCTTTCAGATGCCTAGGGGCAATCGGCCTGTACGAGTGGGTTGTCATGACCTTTGGCTTGAAAAATGCTGGAGCTACTTATCAGAGGGCCATGAATTATATTTTTCATGATCTTATCGGTTCTTTGATTGAGGTTTATATAGATGATGTCGTCATAAAGTCAAAAGAGTATGATATGCACTTGGCCGATTTACGCAAGGAACTAGAAAGGGCAAGAAAATATGGTTTAAAGATGAACCCTAACAAGTGTGCCTTTGGCGTATCGACCGGTCAGTTTTTGGGTTTCTTGGTCCATGAGAGGGGAATTGAAATTACACAGAAGAGTATTGATGCTATCCAGAAAATCAAGCCTCCAGAAAACAAGACCAACTTACAATCTCTGCTCGGGAAGATCAATTTTGTCCGACGTTTTATATCAAATCTTTCAGGCAGAATAGAGCCATTCACTCCACTGTTGAAGATAAAGGACGATCAGGAATTCGTATGGGGTAATAAGCAACAGAAGGCGCTGGACGATACCAAAGAGTATTTAACCTCTCCACCAGTTCTAATCCCTCCACAGAAAGGGGTCCCATTCAGGCTGTACCTATCGGCCGATGAGAAATCCATCGGCTCAGTCTTGGTTCAAGATATTGATGGTAAGGAAAGAGCTATTTTTTATCTCAGTAGGAGGATGTTAGACGCTGAGACAAGGTACACGCCGGTGGAGAAATTATGTTTGTGCTTATATTTTTCATGTACTAAATTGAGGCATTATTTACTTTTCAATGAGTGCATTGTGGTAAGTAAGGCCGATGTGATGAAATACATGTTATCGGCCCCTGTGTTAAAAGAAAGAATTGGGAAGTGGATTTTTGCCTTAACAGAGTTTGACCTCAGATATGAATCGGCCAAAGCGATCAAAGGACAAGCCCTGGCCGATTTCATTGTTCAACACCGGGATGATTCAGTCGCATATGCAGATATCGTACCATGGACGCTTATTTTGATGGATCTGTCTGCCGACACGGATGCGGTATCGGCCTGGTCATTATATCCCCTCAGGGGGCAAGCTTTGAATTTACTTTTACTATCAAGCTTTATTATACAAAAAATCAAGCAGAGTATGAGGCTGTTCTCAAAGGCTTGCAGTTATTACAAGAAGTCGAGGCCGATTCCGTAGAGATCATTGGTGATTCACAACTGGTAATTAATCAACTTTCTGGAGAGTATGAATGCAAAGATGATATCCTCAAAGTCTACAATGAAGAGTGCAAGGTGTTGCTTCAAGCATTCAAGATCGTGACAATGAGGCATATACCCAGGAAGCAAAACTTCGAGGCCAATGATCTGGCTTAGGGGGCATCGGGATACAGGCCGATGGTCAAGGATGTACGGGTTCAAATCGCTGCCATGGACGCCGACGATTGGAGATTTGCTATCATTGATTATTTGAAGAATCCTTCCCAATCGGCGTCACGGAAGATGAAATACAAAGTATTGCAGTATGTTCTATTAGATAATGACTTATACCATCGGACAGTTGATGGTGTCTTACTCAAGTGTCTAGGTCCTGAGGAGGCCAAAATTGTTATGAGCGAGGTCCACGAAGGGATTTGTGGAACACATCAATCGGCCCATAAAATGAGATGGCTGTTGAAACACATTGGATATTTTTGGCCGACAATGCTAGAGGATTGTTTCAAGTATTATAAAGGATGTCATGATTGTCAGAAATTTGGAGCAATTCAGCGAGCACCGGCGTCGGCTATGCATCCAATCATAAAGCCGTTGCCATTTCGTGGATGGGGAATAGATATGATCGGCCAAATTAACCCGCCATCAAGTAAGGGACACAAATATATCTTGGTGGCTACAGATTACTTCACAAAGTGGGTTGAGGCTGTTCCCCTTAAGAAGGTTGATTCCAAAGATGCGATTCAGTTTGTCAAGGAATATATCATATATCGGTTTGGGTTACCTCAGACAATAACCACCGACCAGGGATCAATCTTCGTGCCCGACGAGTTCGTCCAGTTCGCCGACAGCGTGGGCATTAAATTATTAAATTCTTCTCCTTACTACGCGCAAGCTAATGGGTAGGCAGAGGCTTCTAATAAGACTTTAATCAAGCTAATCAAGAGGAAAATCGACGAACAGCCGAGGCACTGGCACGCGACGCTGGCCAATTCCCTTTGGGCGTATCGGATGGCTTGCCATGGTGCGATTCAAGTGCCTCCGTATCAGTTGGTTTATGGACATGAAGCTGTGCTGCCATGGGAAACCAACATCGGCTCAAGAAGGATTGCTTTGCAAGACGACTTGACAGCCGATGAGTACCATAATCTTATGGTCGATGAGTTAGATGACTTGGCGCATGTCCGATTATGGGCATTAGAAAAGATTAAACGTGATAAAGACAGAGTGGCTCGTCATTATAACAAAAAGGTTGTTGCCAAGTCATTTGAGGAAGGGGATCTTGTATGGAAGCTAATAATGCCAATTGGTTCTAGAGATAATAAATTCGGCAAGTAGTCACCTAATTGGGAAGGTCCTTTTCAGATTCATCGATGTGTCCCTCACAATGCTTATTTGCTTAAGGGGCTAGATGGTGAGATTTATGGACGAGCTCTTAATGGCAAGTACTTAAAGAAATATTATCCTAGCGTCTGGATTGATTCATGATCGGCCCCTCAGCCGATTTATGATAACAGCCGATGTGCTATGCATCGTCTCTAGATGGCCGATATATACTATCATCCTTAGTTCAAATTTTACAACATGAGCCCTCATCTTCTAAAATTTGGGGGGCATATATATATATGAATTTTTGCAGAATTTTTGCAGAATTTTTCGGAATTTCAAGGAATTTTTCAGACTTGGCCTTTTTCAGATTGAGATTGACTTCGGTTGCTTGGCCGATGAGATTAATTATAATAAGGGGATATTCGTTTATAAGATGGACTCCACAAACAATTTTTAAGCTGGAATGTCTTCAGATCTATTTAGACCAAATTCGGCTGTCTAGCCGATGAGATTTGTGTTTATACAATATAAAGACAAAATATGTTACATCACCCGATGAAATCTGCAATAGCTGTGATGGCTCTACGGCGAATCTGCTCAATATCTTCTATGACTTGGGCGTCATCGGCCATCGACCCTGGGATTGGCTTCAACGATTTGCTCAGGGTCGCAAGGTACTTGGTCGATGCCTTTAACTTTGTCGTTTGGTCTTCTATAGCCTTGGGTGATGCAGCTATCCCGGCCTGGACTTCTTGGATTTCCTTGCGAGTTGCTTCTAGCTTGGAGATGAGGTCTGCTTCGAGGCATTGGAGTTCTTCAAGTCTGTTCTTCAAGACAATCGGCTCCACAGCTAGCTCATCCAATCTGGTCTTGTCAGAATTGACTTGAGCCTTGCTAGCGGATAGGGCCGATTCCAGGCTTTCGCGTTCCCGCCTCTCCGCAATCCTTTCTTTAGCTTTCTGAAGCTTGAAGCGGTATTGTTCCAAGAAGATGGCCGGTGTTAGGGTCTCCATCAGGTCTTCGGGCAGTTGGTCTTGAATTTCTTGTACCCTGACTCTGATGGAAGTACAATCCTCCACCAAGAACTCTAGCGAGGATTCCAGCCGATTGGCAATGTCGACTAGCTGGTTCTTTAGCTCGTCGGAGATTGATGTCTTGGCTATGGCAGGAGGCTCCTTGTGCTCGTCATCCAGGAACTGGCCGATGTCAAAAGAGAACATATCGGCTAGGTTCTGCAAATATCAGTACAGGTCAAGGTTAACCTAGTCAAGCAAGAATCGGCAAAGAGGATCAAGGTAATCGTGGTTACCTGTGTTGGAGCATTGGTGGTGCTTGCATCGGCTTCCTTTTGCTGTGTGGAAGCAGTAGGCGAGGGAGTTGGCCAATGTAGTGCAGGTGATGGAGCCCTTGGCTGGAGAAAAGCGAGAAATTGATGAACAGATCTATGATAGAAAGACAATATAAAATCAACTCTTACCGAAGCAATCGGAGAGGGTGGTGGAGAAGGAGGAGTCCTCAATTGGGCTTTGGCCTGTTGACGCCTTTGTAGGGTTGCCTTCTTGGTTCTTAGAGGGGCCGATTGAGTTCTCTCCTTGAGTATAGACGACGCAGCAGCCTGAAAAGGAGATCAAATTATAGCATACCAATAAGAAGGGGATCGCATGAAGTCCAGTAAAAGAAATATGTTAACCTTGCGGACTGCATGTCTAGTCTTCCTTGGTTGAGCAGCGCCGGCTTGGTCATCGGCCGATGGGATTGTGGTGTTTTTGGCCGATGGTTTCTTGGCAGTCTCAGCCGATGAATCTTCTTCTTCAGACACATCGGCGGCTGCTGCATTGATCTCTTCCTCCATCACTTGTTCATCAAGGAATTCTTCCATGGGGGGTCCAGCTCTTCGAGATCGGCTTGGTCGTTAGTTTTGGCCTTCTTGTTGGATTTTTGGGATTTGCCCTTGGCTGGTGCTTTCCTCTTGGGATTTTCTTTAATCATCGGCCCTTGAAGTAGCGTTGAAAAATTTGGGGCAGTAAGGCCGATGATGGATTCCAGGATAGTTGATCCTGATGGAGCTATGGCTTGAGCATAAAAGATTTTTCATCCACTGTTGCTCACGGATGGTATCGGCCCGTCTGGGACTTGAGGGCTGATACCCTGGATAAGCTCTGTCACATAAAATCTGGCCGATTGGTGGAAAACATGAGCGGCCCATTCTTGCCACCATGACTGGAAGTTGATATGAACGAAGGCGCGCAAATGCAATCGGTCGCAGTCACCAAGATTTGGGAGTTTGATTTCTAGTGCTTTGCTCATGACCAGCGCCGATAGGACTGTGCCTCTGCTCTCTAAGAGTCTATGAAGATACAAATTGATGGGGAGTTGTCCAAGCCCACACTGTCTAGCAGCTACCATTGGATTGTAAAACTCGTAAGACAGGCTCGTGCTTCTTCCTAGAAATATGCCTACTGGGAGCAGGCATGGGCTGAGGCTGATCATGAATAGTTCCCTTGACTCCATGTCATCATTTACCAAGCTCAATTGAAGATCGTCAGGGAGTTCGAAATCTTGGTCCGAGGTGTAGATGAACATGTCTATCCTAACTGATGGAGGGCCGGTGTAGAATCCGATGAACCATGTAGACATGTCTTCGGCCGATTGGTCTGCTCCTGGATAAACGGAGGCTGCTTCCCCATAGGACATGCATCTTCTGGTCCTGGGATCTTCGTGATCGGCATATTTTGACGGAAAGCAAGAGTCCGATAGTGGTAGCCGATCAACTATGGTGTTGGTGTGGATGGTGAGCCAAAGCTGAATAAACCACCATGGTCCTCCATGAGCCACAGTTTGCTTCAACATTAAGTCTTGAGTGGAGGTATGGAGTAGCCGATAGACAGCTCCCAAGAGGTATTGGCCAAGAGGGATTTGCTTCTTGTCGGCCAAAGCTTGAGCCAAGTGTTGACAATTTGTAGTAGTGCCACAGGTCGATCCGCAGAAGACGAATCTTTCCAACCACAGTGTCAGGAAAGCCACATGTTCTCTTTCTGAGACTGATCCTTGTTCCATGTGTTCAGAGATATATCCGGACCAACCTCCAATCTTTTTGGTTTTCAATTTGTGACTGCTATTCACCAGGAGGCTGAAGGGATTGATTTCGGAGTCAATGTCCAATCCTGTTAGTATCTTGACATCAATCAGAGTTGGGGTCATCGGACCTTGTTTGAATAGGAAGGCGTTTAAGGTACTAGACCAGAAGTAACTGGCGGCCGACATGAGTGGCTCGTTTTTCTTGGTATTGGCCAGGGATAAAGTAAAGCATTGGCCGATTCCTATTTCGTCCCAATGGATTTGTTTGGCTGCAGCGGTTCTCTTGTGCCAGGTTCTATATCCATTAAGCTTCGACGGCCAGGATCTGAAGGTATGTTTCCATGAAGAAACATTGGGCTTGGCTTGCCTAAAGGGGATTCAGTCTGTTTCAGCATTAATCAGCCAAGTTGGGTCGCAGTCGCCCATGGGGCCTAGCTAGAAGCGATGTGATTTGTCGTCGGTGGGGATCAGGATTTGGTTTTTGAAGACCTAGGTCATAAGAACAACGATGAAAATATAAGACCCAGGAGGCAAAATTTTGAATCCCTAGTTTGAAGAAATCGGCGAAAAAGTGAGAATGTGGATTTAGAAGGGATTGACTTACCACAGGGACCTCGGAGGCGTAGAACGGAGCGGAGGCCATTGTTGTCGTCGAAAGGGGTCGCTGTTGAGGGGGTCGATGTCGACGGGACGCCGAGGGGTCGCCGTAGTTGAGGAACACGAAGAGATTGTCGAATCGGCGGCGGAGGGATGTGAATCTGGATTTGCGCGGTTTTCAGCCAAGCTGTAGTAAGGAAGTCGATGGGTTCCTCGAAGCTAATTCCGCCACATTATATAATGAAGCGGAATTGGGAGGCATGTGTTAACGACGGATTTTGGTAATCGACTTGGAAGTGAAAGAGGAAACCGAAGCAGAGAAGAAGGATTGAGTTGGAGTCGGACCAGGCTTCGTATCAGACCCGGTAACCGTATCGGACTGGGAAGGTGCTGCCAGAAAGGGCGTATCGGTCGATACGGATTCGATGTGATTGTTGGCCGATACGGGTTGTAAGTTGACAGAGCCAGCGTGGGTTTGGTCTGGGCTCCAGATAAGCTTCAAGGAAGTTGCCAAATAGAGATAAAGCTCGGTTTTAGGCAATTGTATTTTGTAAATCAAGTAGGTTTAGATCTAATCTGTGGCAAGAGTCTGCCGTAAAAACTTGTTGTTTGTTAGAGATAAGATCGTGTCCTACAAGGACCCTGTTGTAATCTCGGGTATAAATATCCCGATAGTCTATACATAGAGACTCTCTCACAATTCAATACAACAAACCAGTTCAATCTACTTCGGCGCATCGCCAACCCTCGCAAGAGGTTGACCTTGACGAGTTCTTGCCTTCCCGGAGCAAAGGTAAGAACTCGTTCCCGACGATCGGCGTCGTCAGGGCTAGCGTGTCGCTTTAGGCACGTTAAGCCTCGATGATATGATCGTCGTCTATCATGTTTTGGGTAATCTTGACAGGCGTCTTAATTATGCTTCGCCGGCGATCTATTCGTTTTAGAGTTTATTACCGACGACGGTTTAATTATTATGCTTGGTTAGATTGTTCAATGCATCTACCATTCCCAAAAGCAATTGACGGCTTGATTTTCTTTGTGTTAGGTTTCGATTCACACTTTGAGTTGCTATCGACCTTAGTCCTGTTTTGAGATCTAACACAAAGCCTGCTTTCGGTTGTAATTAAGGATATAACTAGGGTTTCAGCCAGTTTTATCTGATACACGTGTTTATTATAATGTTTCATGTGTATCTGTCATCTACATAAACGGATTGATTAATAAGAATGCATCTGTTATGGATAATTCTCTAGGGTTTATCTGTGATTGATATGTTTATATTGGTTGATTGGTTCATGTAGACTCGTACTAGAGTATTAGCTAGTGTAGTTATCTTTATTGTTCTTATCGGCCGATGCCATTAATCGACAGCAACATGTTGATGAAGGCCGATAAGATCTATGCTTTAATTCTGCTTTATCATGAGTAACCCGATATAGCTTTGCCCTATCGGCTGGGTTATGACAATGTGTCATTGGCCTATTGGCCGATCGGCCATTGTTTTCTGACATGGTTTACTTGTTTCTTGTTGATTGCAAATCAAATCAACTGGCACGCTCTGCACACGACTAGGCAAGCCATTTGGACCTGCACTGGAGTTAAACAGATCTCCCAGGCCACCGTGGTAACGCGGAACCCGTTTGGTTGCAAGGCGGATCGAAATTCTGCGCCAACACAATTAGAGTTAATTTTTAATAATTAGAATTGTGAATAATTATTTAATTAATGGTAATTTTGGTTAATGGTTGATTAGCCATGAAATGATGTTTCCCCTTCAAAATTTCCCCAAACTTGTTTTCGGCTGGGCTCGGGGTGCTTGGTTTTGTTAGTCGCACCTCGGCCGTCATAAGGACCGGTCTTCGGGCCTCTGTTGCAAGGCATATTCCGTACTACCACTTGTCTAATGGGTAAGGCTTAACTTGTCGTCTAGGACGGCCATGAGCAAAAAGACACGGATAGGGATGAATGAAGCCCTTGGTGGGGTTGACATCTCTAGCAGTACGCCCGGGGGCATAGACTGTCTGCTCGACCCAGGGCGCCTGGCGGGGGAAGTCTATGTCAGTCTTTTTCGCTTAGGGCAATACTAGGCGGCAGGTTATGTCATGACTTTCGTCCGTATGCCGTGGTGGCATGTGGCACGTCGCAACACGTGAGGAAGACATGTCTGGTGGGTAAAGATGTACACCTCTGGTCAGAGTTTAATCTATTCGAATAGCCGCGCCCTCGGTTATGGGCAAGCTGAGCAATGTACCCAAGTTAGAATTTGATTCTGTTTAAAACTAAAATAACTGGAGTTAGTACTTGTTGGCCTAGGATAAGGCAAGATCGCGTCGGTGCGCGGCTTGATGATAATTTGACTAGAGATAGGTTCGTGTTGATTTAAAATGCCTAAAAATATTTAAAATGTTTCAAAATGCTGATTTTATGCAAAATATCCCTAGATATGAATCCTTTGTACTCCCTAGCATTATATTTGCATTTTTTCCCGGCATGGCTTGCTGAGTACGGTGGTTGTACTCAGCCTTGCTTCTTTTTTCCCCTTCCAGCAGAGGAGTACTTTGAAGTCGAAGACTTTGGTGTCTAGCTCGTGCCTGACGTCGAAGTGCCTGTGGTGGTCCGTCGTAGCTGCCGTCTTTTATTCGTTTATCTTTCAGTGTTGGGCCTTTGGTCGCCCATGTAATAAAGTAATCTATCTACGCTTCCGCTTGTTTATTCTGATATTTATCAACTTTGTAATGTGTACCTTGCCTCCTGGGACAAGAAATTATGCACTCACAATCGGAATATAGAGTTCTATTTTCCGGGCGTGACACATACCATGCTGGCCGATTCCCTTTGGGCGTATCGAATGGCTTGTCAGGGTGCAACTCAGGTGCCGCCTTATCAGCTAGTTTATGGGCATGAAGCTGTGCTACCGTGGGAGACCAACATCGGCTCAAGGAGGATTGCCTTGCAAGACGACTTGACAACCGATGAGCACCATAATCTTATGGTCGATGAGCTGGATGACTTGGCACATGTCCGATTGAGGGCATTGGAGAAAATAAAGCGTGATAAAGATCGAGTTGCTCGTCATTATAATAAAAAAGTTGTAGCCAAGTCGTTTAAAGAAGGGGATCTTGTTTGGAAATTAATAATGCCGATTGGTTCTAGAGATAATAAATTCGGCAAGTGGTCACCTAATTGGGAAGGTCCTTTTCAAATTCATCGATGTGTTCCCCGTAATGCTTATCTGCTCAGAGGATTAGATGGAGAAGTTTATGGCAGAGCTCTTAATGGCAAATACTTAAAGAACTATTATCCAAGCATATGGATCGACTCATGATCGGCCTTCCAGCTGATTTATGATAATAGCCGATGTGGTATACATCGTCTTTAGATGGCCGATATGCATTATCACCCTTAGTTCAAATTTTACAACATGAGTCCTCATCTTCCAAAATTTGGGGGGCATCTATATATACAGGCACAAAATCATAAAATTCTTCAAGTTTATCAAGATTGGTTCAAGTTTATGGACTTTATATATACAGGCACAAAATCATAAAATTCTTCAAGTTTATCAAGATTGGTTCAAGTTTATGGACTTTAAAAAACTTTTTCAAGCTTAGGCTATTTTAGGTCTGTTCACGTTAAGTTTGGCTGATTGGCCGATGCAATATATGATTTACCTGAGTTTGGATTTCTTGAGATTTGTTCAGATCAGATTTGGCTGATAGGCCGATGAGATTTATGTTAGTCAAGGCAAAAGGTTATCAGTTTACAAGAAGGACACAAATATATTACATCACCCTATGAAGTTTTCAATAGCCGCAATGGCCCTACGACGGATTTGATCAATATCTTCTATGGCTTGGGCGTCATCGGCCATCGACCCTGCAATCGGTTTTAAGGATTTGCTCAGGGTTGCCAAGTACTTGGCCAATACCTTCAGTTTCGTCGTCTGGTCCTCTATGGCCTTTGGCGATGCAGCTATCCCAGCCTTGACTTCTTGGATTTCTTTGCGAGTTGCTTCCAGCTTGGACACGAGATCTGCTTCGAGGCGGTGAAGTTCTTCGAGTCTGTTGTTCAAGACAATCGGCTCAACGGCCAGCTCGTCTAGCTTGGTCTTATCGGAATTGACTTGAGCTTTGCTGGCGGTTAAGGCTGATTCCAAGCTCTCACGTTCTCGCTTCTCCGCGATTCTTTCTTTAGCCTTCTGAAGCTTGAAGCGACTCCAGCTGCTTGACGATATCGGACAGCCGGTTCTTCAGATCGTCAGAGATTGACGCCTTGGCCGTGACAGGTGGCTCTTGGTCCTCGTCATCAAGAAATTGGCCGATGTCAAAAGAGAACATATCGGCTAAGTTCTGCGAACAACAAGATGGGGCAGGGTTAGCTCGGTCAAATAAAAATCGGCAAGGGATTTGAAGTGATCTGGTTTACCTGTGTTGGAGCATCGGCTGTGCTTGCATCGGCCCCCTTTTGCTGTCTTGAAACGGTGGGTGAAGGCGTGAGCCAATGTGGTGCGGGCGATGGAGCACGCGGCTGAAGAGGGATGAGCAAGGACGATTAGATCTCTATCATTAAAAGAATAAAACAAAAAAGATCAACTCTTACCGAAGCAATCGGAGAGGGTGGTGGAGAAAGAGAAAGAGTTCTTAATCGGGCCTTGGTTTGTTCACGCCTTTGCAAGGTTGTTTTCTTAGTTCTTAAAGGGGCCGATTGAGTTCTCTCCTTGAGCACAGATGATGCGACAGCCTGAAAAGGATATCAAATTATAGTATACCAACAGAAGGGGATTGCGTAGATTCAGTAAAGGAAATACGCTAACCTTGCGGACTGCATGTCTGGTTTTCCTTGGTTGGGTAGCAACGACTTGATCATCGGCCGATGGGATTGTAGTGGTTTTGGCCGAAGATTCTTTAGCGGTTTCAGCCGATGGATTTTCTTCTTCAGCTAGATCGGCAGCGGCTGCATCGACCTCCTCCTCCATTACTTGTTCATCGAGGAATTCTTCTACGGAGGGATCCAGTTCTACAGGATCGGCCTGGTCGGCAGCCTTGGACTTTTTCACAGGTTTGTGGGGCTTGTCCCTTGCTGGCGCCTTTCTTTTGGTGGCTTCTTTGGCTATCGGCTCCTGGAGCAGTGATGAGACCTTTGGGGCAGTAAGGCCGATAGTCAATTCCATGACAGAGTTACCCGATAAAGCCAAGACCATTGCGTATGATATCTTTTGTCCACTGTTGCTTACAGATGGAATCGGACCATCGGGGACTTGAGGGCTGATATCTTGGATGAGCTCTGTTAAGTGAAATCTGGCTGATTGATGGAAGATATGACCAGCCCATTCTTGCCACCATGCCTGAAAGCTGATATGGATGAAGGCACTCAGATGCAATCGGTCACAGTCACCCAGATTTGGGACTTCAATCTCTAGTGCTTTGCTCATGACCAGCGCTGATGAAACTGTGCCTCTGCTCTCTAGGAGTTTGTGGAAATATAAATTGATGGGAAGTTGTCCAAGCCCGCACTGTCTAGCAGCCACCATGGGATTGTAAAATTCATAGGACAGGCTGGTGCTTCTTCCTTGGAATATGCCTACTGGGAGCAGGCATGGGGTGATGCCGATCATGAACAATTCCCGTGACTCCATATCGTCGTTCACTAGGTCCAAGTGAAGGTCATCGGGGAGTTCGAAATCCTGGTCTGAGGTGTAGATGAACATGTCCATCTTAACTGATGGGGGACCGGTGTAGAATCAGATGAACCATGTGGACATGTCTTCGGCCGATTGATCTGCTCCAGGATAAACAGAGGCCGCTTCTCCAAAAGACATGCATCTTCTGGTTCTGGGATCTTCGTGATCGGCGTACTTTGATGGGAAGCAGGAGTCCGATAGTGGAGTCCGATCGACTATGGTGTTGGTATGGATAGTTAACCAAAGTTGGATAAACCACCATGGTCCTCCATGCGCCACAGTTTGCTTCAGCATCAGATCTTGAGTGGCAATGTGAAGTAGCCGATAGACAGCTCCCAGGAGATATCGGCCAAGGGGGATTTGTTTCTTATCAACCAAAGCTTGCGCCAAATGTTGAAAATTTGTAGTGGGGCCGTAGGTTGACCCATAGAAAACAAATCTTTCCAACCATAGTGTCAGGAAGGCTACGTGTTCCCTCTCTGAGACCGATCCTTGTTCCATGTGCTCAGAGATATATCCAGACCAGCCTCCAATTTTCTTGGTTTTCAATTTATGGCTGCTGTTTGCCAGGAGGCTGAAGGGATTGATTTCGGACTGGATGTGCAATCTATTTCGTCCCAGTGAACCTGTTTGGATGCAGCAATCCTCTTGTGCCAGGTTCTGTACCCATTGAGCTTCGACGGCCAGGATCTGAAAGTGTGCTTCCACGAAGAAACATTTGGCTTGGCTTATTGGAAGGGTATTCTGTTTGTCTCGGCGTTTATCAGCCAAGTCGGGTCACAGTTGCCCATGGGGCCTAGAAGGAATCGGTGGGATTTGTCGTTGGTGGGAATCAGGATTTGATTTTTGAAGACCTACGGCATATGGACAATAACAATGAAATAAGACCCGGGGGGCAAGAGTAGAAACCCTAATTTGAAGAACCCGGTGAGAAGACGAAAATGTAAGGGGATTGACTTACCACGAGGATTTCGGAGGCGTAAAACAGGGTGGAAGCCATTGTTGTCGTCGACGAAGTCGCCGTTGGGAGGGTTGATGCCGATGGGACGCCAAGGGGTCACCGGAGTTGAAGAACGTGAGTGGTTATTAAATCGGCGGCGGAGGGTTGCGAATCTGGATCTGCGCGGTTTTCGGACAAACCCTAGCAAGGAGGTCGATGGGATCCTCGGAGCTAATTCTGCCACATTATATAATGAAGCGGAATTGGGGGGCATGTGTTAACAGTAGATTTTCGTAATCGACCTGGAGAAGAAAGAGGAAACTGAAGCAGAGAGGAAGGATTAAGTTGGAGTCGGACCAAGCATCGTATCGGACTCGGTGAACGTATCGGACTGAGAGGAGCGCTAGTAGGAAGAGTGTATCGGCCGATACGGATTCAATATGGTTGATTGACCAATAAAGGCTGGAAGTTGACAGAGTCAGCGTGGGCTTGGTCTGGGCTCGAGATAAGCTTCAAGGAAGTTGCCAAATAGAGATAAAGCTCGGTTTTAGGCAATTGTATCTTGTAAATCAAGTAGGTTTAGATCTAATCTGTGGCAAGAGTTTGCCACAAAGACTTGTTTGTTAGTTAGGGATAAGATCGTGTCCTATAAGGACCGTGTTGTAATCTCGGGTATAAATATCCCGGTAGTTTGTACATAGAAACTCTCTCAATCAATCACACAATCAACCAAGTTTAATCTATCTTCGGCGCATCGCCAACCCTCGCAAGAGGTTAACTCCCGACGAGTTCTTGCTTCCCCAGAGCAGAGGTAAGAACTCGTACCCGACGATCTACATCTTCGGGGCTAGCGTGTCGCTTTAGGCACGTTAAGCCCTGGCGATGTGATCATCGTTTATCGTGTGTTAGCTAATCTTGATGCGGTTTTCTAATTCTATCTCGCCAGCCGCTAACTCGTTTTAGGGCTTGTTGCCGACGATGATCAAATTAGCCTGCTTGTCTAGATTATATAAGGCATTTACCATCCCCAAAAGCGATCGACGACTTGATTTTCTTTGTGTTAACTCTCGATCTACACTCTAAGTTGCTATCGACCTTAGTCGTGTTTCGAGGTTTAACCCAAAGCTTGTTTTCCGATCGTAATTAAGGATAGCGCCGGGGTTTCAACCGGTCTTACCTAATGCATGTGATCGGTTATGTTCTTGCATGTGTTTGCCACTTATACAGGCGGATTGGTGAATATAAGCATATCGGTTACAGGGTATTCTTAGGATCTCTCTATGATTGGTATGTTTATATTGACCGATTGGCTTGTATAAGTTTGCACTAGAGTATTAGCTAGTGTATTTATCTTTAAGCAACCCTCATCGGTCGATTCCAGTGATTCGCTATAAACATATTAACATGGGCCGATGGGATTAGATCTGTTTTATCAGTGATATCATATTATTACCTCAAGTAAGCCGGTATAGCTTTGCCCTATCGGCCAGGCCTCCATGATGCAGCATCGGCCTATCGGCCGATCGGCCATCGTTTCTCACATGGTTTACTTGTTTATTCTTGTTGATTGCAGATCAAATCAACTGGCACACCCTACACGCACCTAGGCAAGCCATTGGACCTGCACTGGAGTTAAGCAGACCTCCCAGGCCATCGTGGAAACGTGGAACCCGTTTTGTTGTGAGGCGGGTCTAAATTCTACGCCAACAGGACGCAACTGTCGTGAAGCATATGCGTCCACTTTGCCTTCCTGCATCAACACACATCCCAACCCTTGGCGAGATGCGTCACAATAAACCTGGAAATCTTTCGTCTGGTCTGGCAGAATTAAGATTGATGTCGTTACCAACCTCTTCTTAAGTTCCTCAAAATTCTTGTTGCATTCATCTGTCTACTTGAATCTTTCATCCTTCTTCAACAATTGGGTCATCGGTTTCGCGATCCTGGAGAAATTCTCGATGAACCAACGGTAGTAACCCGCAAGTCCAAGAAAACTTCGGATCTGCGTGACTGTCTTCGGTGGGGTCCACTTAGTAACTGACTCCACATTCGATGGATCCACAGCTACTCCTTGAGCAGTTATGATGTGACCTAAGAATTGCACTTCCTTTAACCAAAAGTCACACTTGCTGAACTTGGCGTACAACTAGTGCTCCTTCAACTTCTCGAGCGCTAGGCGAAGATGCTGCTCGTGTTCCTCCTCAGACTTAGAGTAGATGAGTATGTCGTCGATAAAGACTACGACAAACTTATCCAAGAATTCCATAAACACCTTGTTCATCAGGTTCATGAAGAACGCTGGTGCATTAGTGAGTCCAAAGGACATAACTGTGCACTCGAATAACCCATACCGAGTAACAAATGTAGTCTTTGGAATGTCCTCTTCTCAGATCCTCAACTGATGGTAGCCTGATCACAGGTCTATCTTGGAGAACACCGTTGCTCCTTTCAGTTGATCAAACAAATCATCAATCCTGGGCAACGGGTATTTATTCTTGATAGTGACATCATTAAGTGCGTGGTAATCGATGCACATCCTCTTGGTCTTGTCTTTCTTTTCCACAAAAATTACCGGAGCACCCCAAGGTGACGTGCTCAGGCGAATGTATCCCTTCTGTAACTGCTCATCAACTTCCTTCTTGACTTCTGCCAACTCGTTGGCTCCCATCCTGTAAGGTCTCTTGTGTATCGGAACGGTTGCCGGTACTAGCTCGATTCGAAACTCAATTTCTCTTTTAGGCGGCATCGTCGTTAGATCATCCGGAAAGACTTCAGGATGCTCTCTGATGATTGGGATATCCTCCAACTTCTTAGGAGTTTTCTCCACCTTGGCGTCCGGTTCCTCAGTGGTGGTCTGATTCAAACTTGTTACGGACTTCTATGGTGCCAGAGATTGGAAAGCAATCTTTTCTCCCTTGTCATTGGTTAGAGTGACGATGCGTCTTGCGCATTCGATCACTCCCCTATGTCTCATCAGCCAATCCATCCCAAGAATGACATCTAGGCCTTTTGATTCAAGAAAGATAAGGTTGGCTAGAAATTGTGACCTTTGGATCTCTATGGTCACTGAGGGGTAGTAGTGAGCGGTGTTCATGTTGTTTCCAGGGGTATGAACCCACATAGGCACCTTAAGTTCCACTACTGATAACCCATGTGCCCCAGCAAAATGCTTGGAAATAAAGGAGTGTGTTGCACCAGAATCAAATAATATTGTAGTAGGAGTTGAGTTGACGGGAAACGTACCCAGTACGACATCTGGTGCTGCCTGGGCTTCCTCGGCCGAGGCATGATTGACTCATGCCTGCACAAACTGGGACCTGGCGCGCTTGGGCTTCGGGCACTTGTCGGCGAAAGCCCAGGCTCGCCGCAGTTGAAGCACGTCACTGGTTTTCCTCCAGGGTCTCTCCTGGGTTGAGCCGGCTGAGTCGGTTGTGCAGGTGCCATTGGAGGGCATGGAGCTGGGTTGCGATGGTGTTGTCCACCACTATTGTTAGGGCCACTGCTACTACTGGTGTGGAAGTTCCACCCTGCTGTCCGGTGCTGGCGGACGATCATGGTGGAAGGTCCACCCTGCTGTCCGGGCATGAAGCGGGGCCTCTGACTGTTGCCCTGGTGTGCCTTGAATTGAGCCGCTTTCCTCTTGCGGTCCATCTTGTTGCGCTGGTCTTCTTGACGAATGGCCTTGTCAACCAGCTTCTTGAAGTCAGCGTAGCCTCTCGAGATCAGCTGATTGGTCAGCTCGTCATCCAGGCCTGACAGAAACTTGTCCTTTCGCTCGGCATCTGTGCGCACGTCTTCCGGGGCATAGCGTGTGAGCCAGTTGAACTCATGCAGGTATTCCGTCACGGTCCTGTTGCCTTGGTGGAGCGCACAGAATTGTCTTTTCTTCTACGCAACTATCCCGTCGGGAACCTGTGCTTTCCTGAAGCTGCGGAAGAATTCTGCCCATGTAACTTCCGTTCCGGCTGGGCGGGTGACCAAGTAATTGTCCCACCAAGCGGAAGCGGGACCATGCAATTGGTGTGTGGCGAAAGCGACTTTCTCCTGGTCGTTGCACTGCAGGAGGTCCAGTTTCTTCTCGATGGCATGGAGCCAGTCGTTCGCCTCCATGGGGTTGGTGGTGCTTGAGAAGGTGGGCGGTCGCACGCGAAGAAACTCTGGCAGCTTCGATTGGGGTGGTGGAGGAGGAGCATTCTGCTGGTGGTGCTGCTGTTGCTGCTGTTGCATGTGGTGCATCATCTGCTGGTGCTGCTGCTGCATCTGCTGCATCATGGCAGTCATCATTTGGGTCTGAGCTGCCAACACTTGCGCGATCGTCGAGTTTTCCGGTGGTGGTGGTAGTGGGGGAGCATTGCCGGTGGAACCGTTGACATGAGCCCCTCCTGCGGGCTCCTCGTTGCTGCTGGTGTTGCCGCTGGTTTTGGTGTTCACCATCTGGAGTAGGCCGAGCCAGAGTAGAAGAGAAGAAAAACAGACTGCTTAGGAACTAAACTTTATTACATTAACATTAACTGCAATTGTTCTGATCTGAATTAGAAACACTAAAAATCAAGCAACATCCTTAATGGGGCAGCCATACCAACACATGATATGGACCACCGACTAACCCACAAGCAAACAGACTTAACACACAGAAACTAGCAGGGAAACCAAACTAAGCAAAACGGTAAAGGCTAAGGGTGACGGCTCTAAAACTCCGAGCGGCTCCTACGGTCGGTGGAGTCGAAGTCGCTCTCCTAGTCGTCGCCCTCATCCTCTGAGCGGCTCCTGGAGTCCAACATGTAGGTGTCGTCGCTGGTAGGCTTGGAGCTGCTGCCACTGCCGTTGCTGCCACTGGGAGTAGCAGACAACCAACCTCCGCTGCCACGGCCACCCTGGTAGGCCGAGGCTGGAGCGAAAGTAAGGAAGAGTGACGATGACGGAGCTGGAGCTGCTGCAGGTGTCGGGACTGGTGTCGGCGGTGGAGCTGGAGCTGCTGTTGGTGGTGGGTGCCTGGGCGCCAGCTGGATGCGGACGGGAGCGGTGGTAGTCTTCCTGGCTGTCGTGCGGATCCGCGATCCACCAATTGCCGGAAGACCCTTCAAGGTGGCGTTCTCCCTCTTGAGGCGTGCCACCTCATCCTGCAGGTCCACGATCTGCCTCAGCTTCTGGTCGTTCAGGGCCTTCGCAGTCTTGTGGAGGTTGGCGTGCATCTTGTCCAAACCCTTCATCACTGTGCTCATGTGACCGAAGGTAGTGTCGTTCTCCTCCGTTGCGGACTGGTAAGTCCTGCTGTTGGAAGAACTGCCGCGACGAGGGTAGTAGCGATACGCTGAGCTGTGGAGAGCATGGTCGTGCAGCTCTCGCATCCTGGACATCATCAGGTAAGCCGCCTCTTGACAGGCGTGCTTGTCAGATCCCCCTGAAGCGGTGACCACCATGTTGGGAAGACTGGTGCCCACGAAGCCATGTACCTCCAAACGGACTCGGTGTGGCAACTCTCCCGTGAGGGGCAGTAGTGTGGTGTACTCTAGGGCCTCTGCGTATCCCACTGCCAAGGCCATGCGGGCCAATTCTGCCAGGAAACCTTCCATACCCTGACCGTGGTGCGTCGGGGGATGGCCTGCCATCTATAGAAGACAAGGGGTGGGAATCAATGCATGCTCAAATCCAAATTAAAATAAATGGCAAAAGACTAGAATAAATAACACCAAAAAGCCAGAATTTTTATGCATAAACTATTTTTGCATGAATGCAAATAAAGACACTATCAACTCTAAGCAATAAGATAGCATGAGAAAATAGATATAATAATAATAGTATTTGGAACAATAATAATAATAACTTCATAAATAAATTTTGCAACCCATAAATCCTATCTCAGACTTAATGCAGTTTTCCCAATAATTTCCCAACCAACCATCGAATAAAATTCCAATAAACCGTCGCCGATTTACCCAAAAATTTTCAATACTCTACACCGACGTAAAAGGAAAAACTTTTTTTTTTGAAAATCGGGAAACCAGTTTTTGAAACAACTCCAAGTGCGGAAAGGCATATGCAAATGAAAGAGTTTCAGTGGGCTCTTAGGGTTTCCAGTTGGCTTGTCCTACGATCAAGGTCGGCTCTGATACCAACTTGCCACGCCCGGAAATTCACTACCAGAAGTTCCAAGACTGAATGTGTATTAAATCCCCTGTCCAGGATCAGCCAGGGTACACAAACGACAAAGTTGACATACAGTTCCACGTGTTACAAACAAAGTAAAGTCTTATAGAAATGCAGTGGAAAAACGAAAAGACAGACTAAACTAGAACGGGACTCTTGCAGCGGGCTGGCACCATTCCACAAGCATCCTCGACGACGGACGAAGCCTACTCCTCTTAGAAGCCTCCATCGGACGCATACTCCTCTTCTGGTGTGGGGAAAAATTAAGCAAGGCTGAGTACTACCCACTGTACTCAACAAGTCATGCCGGAAAAGAAGGCATGATGCAGGGGTTTTCCAAAGGAAGGCAAGGGTTTATTTGCATAAAGTAAGCATTTAAAACAATAGTTGAAAGCAGTAGTAAAACGTTGAATTAATTGAACAATATTAAGCCATCACTGTCCAACGCTACATCCACGTTGCGACAGGCCCAAACCAACCACCTGAACTAAACCAGTTCCAGTAAATCCAATTATTAAGAAGGTGGGACTAATCACGGTGAATCTGGTCGATCGCCCATAACCGCGGGCACGACTATTCGAATAGTTCTACTCTGATCAGAGGTGTACATCTGTACCCACAAGACACAGCCTCAACATCATGTCAACCATGCGTCGCGATACTGGAAAAGTACCCGAATAGAGACTGTGACAGGACCCTTCGCATAACCCCCTCTAACCAACTGTACCACACCACAGGTTTCGCCCTCGCTCCCTATATCCAGCAGCGGGCAGCCCCCCTCGTGCCACGGTGAATCTGGCAGCTGATCAACGGGTAAATCCCCCGCCGACCCAACTCCATCATGCCCACCCTAGTCTGGTACGTCAGCTAGAGACAGCTACACTACAAATCCAGCCGTTGCCCACGCTGGCTTGTGGTACGCACGGTATTTCTTCCAGGGTTTCCCGCGAACCGGTCCTTAATTGCCATG
This sequence comes from Oryza officinalis, assembly GCA_008326285.1. Lineage (NCBI taxonomy): Eukaryota > Viridiplantae > Streptophyta > Magnoliopsida > Poales > Poaceae > Oryza > Oryza officinalis. The sequence goes on along the minus strand of BDMV01000003.1, from coordinate 13,570,459 downwards.
GGTGCTTCCATCAAAACCATGCACCCACAGCCCACCATTAGCATATTTTAATTAATTATTATTACCACGGTGTCTCCTAAACCAAAGTGTCACCATAGGGACTACATTAATTAATTATTTAAGGTGATCCCCTTTAATGAACTAAGTTAGCTAAGCATGGCTAAGCATTCCTAAAATCAGCGAACAATGAATTAATTACCCAAGCTATTAAAGGTACACGATAATCAATATAATAGGCTGAGTACAATAGGTAAAAACCCACATGAAATGACATTACGAAATGATGCGGTGTTTACGGAAAAATAAGACATTTGTAAATATAGGTACAATATGATCAATGTGAAGCATGACTTGCCTTGCTCCTGAGCTGAAGCTACCTCTGCGACGATCTCAAAATAAGCGGGCGCGTCGGAGGTACCGGAATGTACGCGACAAACAAAGCAAATAACAATACATGCTATAAGTCTACTGAAACAAACCACAACACTATTTTTAATGGATTCTCTGCATTTTTATGAATTTAATGAAATTTGAATGGACTTAAACGGAGCTCGGATGAATTAGTTATGAATTTTTGAAATTATCTGTGTTTTTACTATAGAAAGAAAAACCTTAATTAATATATTGCGCAATTAACCCCAGGGCTGGCGTCAGCGGGCGACGGCGGCCGGTCCACCGTGGACCGAGTCCATGGTTCCATGGCGCCGCGGCGCACCACGTGGCGCACGCGTGGCGCCGATGCGGCAGCCACGCGACGGCCACGTGGGCAGCCACGCGGGACGAGCGCGGACGACCCAGATCGGCCCGAGTGGCCGTTTGGGCGGCTGAGGCGTGCGGGCGGCCGAGCGGCCGAGGCTCGTGCTCGACCGAGCCAGCCACGGCGCGCGGGATGGCAAGGACGAGGCTCGCGCGGAAGGAAACAGCGCGGCCGGGGAGGAAAGAGAGGAAGGGGAGAAAAAGGGGAAAAACTCACCGGGCTCGGCCGGAGGCGGAGAAGACAGTGGCGCGGGTGGTGCGGGAGACGCGGGCCGGCGGCGCAAGAAGGCGGACGGGGTGCAGGAGAACGCGGCGAACGCGGTGAACGCGTCGGCGCGACTCGGGGACGGCGCAAGCGATGGGGAGCGGCGGCTGGAGATGGCAGAGGCGGCGGCGCACGAAGTCAGTGGTGGCGCGGGCGCTAGGGGGCACGGGAGCGGCGGCGGAATGGGGAAAAAGGGAGAGGAGGACGCGGGGAGTGTTTTAAAGCGCGGAGGAGGACGAGATCGTGGCCGAGCGCCCGCGGATTCCTCGCCGGAGTAGGGTAGGAGAGAGAGAAGACCGGATTTCAAAATCCAAACTCCTCTCCTCTCAGATGCGGCGCGAGCGGGAGAAAAAGGGGCGGCGGTTGAGGGCGGAGTGGGCGCACACGTGCGAAAGAGGCGGGACGGAGTAGGGCGTGCGGGCGCGAGCGGGAGAGGCAGCGCGGCCATTGCGGGTGGTGGCGCGAGGTCGGGGACGACCCCGACAGGTGGGGCCCACCTGTCGGTGGCCTGGGGGAGGAGGGGGAGCGAGAGTGGACTTCGACAGGCGAGCGCGACGCTCGGGAGGTTCAAGCGGCCCCGTGGGCCGGCCCACCGGGAGGAGGAGGCGCGCGCGCGGCGCGGCTGGGCGGACTGGGCCGACGGCCCGAAAGGAAGAAGAAGAGGAACAAGAAAAAGAAAAAGAAAGGAAATTCCTGGGATTAATTAAATTCCAAATTTGATTTTAATTGGTTTAAAATTATTTCTAGGGCTCTAAAAATTCCACTAAAAATCATGTTAATGTATTTTGACATGGGGAACTTAAGAAAAATTCCACCTTGCCATTTTCACTTCTTTAATGCATTAATTAATTAGATTTTTCTCCAGATTAATTAAATAATTTCTCAGATAAATTATTAAACTTGATTTTTACGATTTGGGGAAACTTCAGGGTGTGACAGTGCTTCCATCATCTCTGCCTAAGTCTCCTGAGTGCTTTATCATCCAATAGAAAGGCTGTGAAGGGCTGAAAAACATCTCAAAAATTATCAAGAATATATACTTAGGTGCATCGACTAGATGCACCTAATTAGGTGTGGCCCCCGACTATGTGTTTAGTTAAACAAACTAAGCATATAATCAAGAACTATAATAATCATACTCATCCGAGTGAAACAAATGCCTAGCCTAAGCCAAAGGCAATCATAAAAAATCATATAACACATAACCTTATAATCAAGGCATAGTGTATAATGACCCCGAGTACTGGCAACCTCATGCTATCCGAGTCGTTATGCCCGACTCCTCTCAGAGCATACAACTCGTCCATCCTCAGGAATATGTTGTATAAACAATAGAAAATCAGAGTTAATAAACCCATAATAGATTTATCAATCATCTGAAAAATATGACCAAAGTATTAAACAGCCTAAGCCATAATATCGGTCGTAGTCAAAAAAGCACACCAAGGTGGCAAAATAGCATTGATATAATATAAAATCAATTGCTTTGTAAAAAACCAAACAGCTCCCGAAACCTATAGAAAAGTTACCAGGACAATTATAAAAAACTTTACTGTTTGTCACCTTCCAAGTTGCATCGTACCAACCCTCAAAAAGTTGTGTAACTGCTGTATGAAAGGATTTTGAAGGCATCGGGCAGTAGAGCATGCGCATATTGCCAGGGCAAATCTGCTTAAGTCCCTAGAGACACGTGTCAAGCCACACCTAAATTATGGGCTATAAGCCTCTCATGGGTCTCGGCCCAAATACGAGAAAACCTACCGATACCCTAAAAATCACTGAAGTGCCGTCGTCGTCCTCGCCGCTTCATCTTCTGAAAATTTCCCCTTTCGCACTCCTGTTCTCAAGTTCTTCCGAAGAAACCTAGAACTCAAGCGCATCCAAATCCATCCATCCAGAAGCTCAAAGCTTCATCAACATTCACTGCGCACATCCAGCTCCCAACATTCCCTCCGAGAATCCTCGCTCCCCACACAAGATTCGCTCTCCCACAAACCGCATCCATGGCAGAGGATAGAGAAATCCCCTTCGACCAATGGGCAACGTCAGATGTGAAAGAATCAACCCTGCGGGAAATGGTGAAGCACGGGGTTCTTTCTGCCAAATAAATCATCGGCTGGCGCCCGGCGTACGGTGAAGAGTTCCCAACTCCAAACACCGATGAGATCGTAGTCTTTACCCACTTTTTCTATTGCGGATTTGGTCTTCCCACTTCTGAATTCTTCCATGGTATCCTCGATTACTACAGTCTCCAAATTTATCGTCTGAACCCAAACTCCATTATGCACATCTCCATCTTTATCCATGTGTGCGAAGCTTTCTTGGGTTTCTATCCTGACTTCAATCTCTTCCGCCGCATGTTCTCTCTCAAAGCACACCCAACCAAGGATAACCCTTGCGTTGTTGGTGGAGCCGGATTTCAACTCCGCGGTACTCTCCGCAAAGATTACTTTCCTCTTCCCCTAAAATCTTCCAACAAGGGCTGGCATGCAAACTGGTTTTATATCTCAAACCCAACCCCCAGTTTGCCCGATTTCATCGGTCTCCCACCAATCCAACGAGCCAACTGGAATGCTCTGCAAGAAGACCAAGACTGGATAGAAGCTAACAATCTTCTGGCTAAAATTCTGGAAATGAAGAATAAAGGCCTCCAAGGAGAACAAATCACCCGGCACTTCATCAAGTGCCGACTGGCTCCAATCAAAGAAAGGTCTAAGCCCGCATTTGAATACGAAGGCCAGAGTGACCCCAATCGGGAGGACCGCGAATCCCTGAATTTCGAGGTCTTGTGCGCTCGTATGTACAAGATCTTCTCTTCTGGAATTGCAGTGGATTATAGCAACAGACTGCCAGTTGTTCCCTTCAATCTTCATCGACCTCCTCCTCAGGTAAGTAGACTCTGCATCGTGAATCATTTCTCAATCTGTCCATATCCTTCAATGTGCCTTAAGAATTTTGCTTGCAGGCAAACGCTCTGATTATTTCTAGGCCATACAAAGTTTTCTATGAAGATACAACTGCCCAGCCGACTACCAAGAAACCAACTGGCGGCCCAAAAATCAAGCCTCAAGCTAAAAGCAAAAGAGCTACTGCCATCGAAGATACCAGCAAACGTGCTTGCAAACAAAGGAAATTGGTCGTAGATGACTCGGATGAAGAAGATAAGGAAATCCAGACTCCAAAAGCCAACATAAGCTCTCCCAGGCCATCCACGAGGTCTGCTCCAAAAATCAGGAAATCCAACAGGTATTCTTCTCACAACCAAATTTATCTTCTCATTGAAAACCCGCTTATTTCCATCTTAACCATCTTTATCTTCTTCTGCAGAAAACCTCAGGACATAGATCCCACCGGGCATTCAGAAAAAATAAATCCATCCACAACGCCCGAGAAGCCAAAATCCACAGAACAAGGGTCCCAGAACCCTCTCCCAAGCGAGGACATCCCCGAGGAAGAGCCCCCGACTGCCAGTCAAGCTAGCCCAACAGAAACCAGTCAGACAGGAGAGAGCAAGTCTCAACTAGTCAAGAAGCTCCGGCTGAAGATCCCTCATCAACCAAGGTCCAAAGAACCAGGGATGCTGGCACCCAAGAAAACCATTCTGAAGCGACAATAGGTAACTTCAATAATCATCAGACTCTCATCTCAAATGCATCTTCTGACTTCCATCTTTATTCATCATGCTCAAATCAAACAGCCGAAGAAGAAGAAGTCATTCGATTGAAGTCCACAGAAATGTCAATGCCTCCGATCAAGATCGAGTGGCATGATGCCGACGACAAAAAACAAGGCATCATATTAAACAAACAGAAAGAAGCTGAAAAATGTGACGGCCTTGTTGCTAGCCTTAATGAAGCCACTCGACTAATGAACGTAAGGGCAAATTCCCCATATCTCAATTGCATAACCTTTTATAATCAACTGACTCAGTCTTCATAATGCAGAGAATATATCGTCGCTCACAAGCCAAGTCAGATACCCTAGAGAAGCTTGTGCCTCATATCAATTCTCTAGAGAACGTCCAGCAAGACCTCAAGGAAGCAAAAGAAGAGGTTGCAGCCAGGGAAGTTATCCTTCGGGAAGAAATCAATAAGCTTCGAGATATAAACTTGAAACTTCGCGGTTCAGTCAGAGGTAATAGAAACCAACTTATTTGTTCTCTGTTTAATCCATTTAACTTCAATAACCTCTGCTCTTCATGTTGTAGCCAATATATCTGAGATTGAATCCCTCAAGGCTCAGCTAAAGAAAGCAGAGACTGATAATGCCAAACTTGAATCTGACAAAAATAAAGCCTTGGAAGAAATTGAAGGTAACCCCTGAAACTCATACTCATTGATCTAACTGATCTTGGTTATTTGTGTAATCTGAATCATATCAAACTTGTAGCTAATAAGATTAAATCCCATGCTCAATTTGAAGTCTTTGCTGAGAAAGTCCGAAGAGCCGAAAGAGTCAGGGACGACATTGCCAATGCCGATATTGTCAGCACTTTACGAAAACGGCCTCGGGACAAGCACTATGGAAGCCGTCGAAATCTTTGACAAACTCAGGACGGCTCCAAAAAAGTATATAGAGAGTATCACTGATGCCGCTGTCATGAGTGCAAGTCAAACCCTGGCAATGACGAAGTCGCTCTATCCTCGGGTGGACATGAACTCAATAGGAGATGGCTTCGCTGACGGCACTTCCGATGAACAAGCCTTGGAGCTGATCAATGAAGCACAGGAATTGGCCAAGAAAATTGCTGCCGATGTAACTGAAAACTTCCAGGGATAGCTTCTTTGATGTAAAGCACTGTTGTAATCTAATCTGTAAATTCTCAGCTTATTTATGCTTATGCCCTAATTTGAGTTTTCGCATCTAATTTCTTAAAAATTTTCGTTCGACTGTCACCAGGCCTAGACTTGATTAAGCCATCAAAAAATTTTTAGTCCTTATCTGCTTAACTCAAACCAGAACACTAAACAATGATAAACCAAGTATCAACAAGTCATTATTGATAAGAAAATTCACACTTTATTGATATTCATAGCAACCAACTGACAACTCAAGAAGGTAACTCACTTGAAGTCGGCAGTCAAGAGAAACATGATATAATAAGTCTAAGTATAATATCGATGAAGGTACTCAATATTCCAAGAATTCTCCACCATGGTCCCATCTTCGCGCTTCAAACGATATGCTCCTGGCCAAGTGACCTCAGTGATTATATAAGGGCCTTCCCATAATGGACATAACTTATGTTTGTCCTTTATAGTCTGAATCTTCCGTAAAACCATATCACCAACGATAAAAGCTCGTGACCGAACGTTTCGATTATGATAACGTCGAAGTCCTTGAAGATACCTGGCCAACTGAACCAATGCAGCCTCACGAACCTCTTTCAGTCGGGTCAAGTCATCAACTCGGTCTTGATCATAACGTTCATCATTGAAACTGTGAACTCGAAGAGATTTGAACTCCATCTCACTCGGCAACATCACTTCAGCCCCATAGATTAAAAAGAAGGGTGACTAGCCAGTAGCCCGACTGGGCGTAGTCCGTAATGACCATAATACCGAAGGCAACTCTTGGACCCATCTCCCAGCGTAAGGACGTAGCCTATCAAACACTCGGGCCTTAATGCCTTGAAGAACCATACCATTGGCACGTTCAACCTGTCCATTGCTTCTGGGGTGTGCCACCGATGCGTAGCAAATCTTGATCCCAAAATCTCCGCAAAATTCTATGAAGACACCTCCAGTGAACTGAATCCCATTATCGGTTATAACCCTGTTCGGAACACCAAACCGGTGCACAATGTATAAAATAAAATCCCGTGCCTTATCCGCAGTTATTGTAGCAACCGGTCTAGCCTCAATCCACTTGGAGAACTAGTCAATTGCGATGAATAGATGTGTAAATCCTCCTGAGCCTTTTTGAACGGACCCACCATGTCCAGGCCCCAGACCGCAAATGGCCATGACAATGGGATTGTTTGTAACTCTTGGGCTAGAACGTGGGTTTGCCGAGTGAAGAACTAACAACCTTCACATGTGCAGACCACCTTGTCAGCATCAGAAACCGCCGTGAGCCAGAAAAAACCTTGCCTGTAAGCCTTGCCCACCAAAGTACGTGCTGCAGCATGACTGCCGCAAATTCCCGAGTGAATGTCCTGCAACAATTGTCGTCCCTCCTCAGGCGTGACACATCTTAACATAACTTCAAACGGGCTTCTTCTGTATAACTCCGAATCAACCATGACATAACTTTGACTGCGACGTCGGATTCGCTCTGCGTCATCCCGGTCTTCCGGTAACTCCTGCCGAGTCAGAAAATTGATGAACGGCGTCCTTCCGTCGACGTCGAGCATGGTGATCTGGTCTATAACTTCTTCATTAGCGACTTATTTCTTAGCAATAGTCGGTTCATAGAGGTGTTCTACAAAAATATCAGTCGGGGCTGCTTCTCGCCTGGACCCAAACTATGCTAATTCATCTGTCGCCTCATTGTTGTGTCTTAAAACATGAGATAACTCCAGGCCGTCAAACTTGTCCTCCAGCTTGCGAACTTCTTGTCGATAGGCTGCCATATTATCATCTAAGCAGGACCAATCCTTCATTACTTGATTGACCACAAACTGGAAATCTCCTCGTACAACCATCCATCGTATGCCAAGTGACACAGCAAGTCGTAGGCCATGAAGTAAAGCTTCATGCTCGGCGACATTGTGTGAGGCAGGAAAATGTATATGAAGAACATACCGTAGCCTCTCCCCAGTCAGGGAAATTAAGACAACTCCTGCTCCCAAGCCGGTGACTCGTTTAGACCCATCAAAATACATGGTCCAATATTGCAGCTCCTCCCTAGGTACATCTTCTTGACGCTCGGTCCACTCGGCCACAAAGTCACCCAAGATTTGAGATTTTATAGACGTTCTAGCTTTGAAGGTAATATCCAGTGACATCAATTCCAAGGCCCACTTCGCGATGCGCCTAGTAACCTTCCGGTTATGGATGACATCGCTGAACGGAAAAGACGTGACCACAGTAACCGAGTGACTTTGAAAGTAATGGGCCAACTTCCTGATGGTAATTAGGACTCCATATAGTAATATTTGTACCTGGGGGTATCGTGTTTTGGATCCGACCAGCACCTCGCTAACGAAGTAGATCGGCCTTTGAACTTTGTGAGCTCGTCCTTCCTCCTCACGTTCGACGACCAAGACCGTGCTGACCACCTGGTAGGTTGCGGAAACGTAGAGCAACAGAGGTTTCTTGAGGGTAAGGTGATGCTAACACGGGTGGCGTTGTGAGGAATTCCTTGAAGTCTTCAAAAGCTTTCTGGGCCTCCGGGGTCCATTGAAATTTGTCCGTCTTCCTAAGCAATTTGAAAAAGGGCATGCCTCATTCGCCAAGTCTAGAAACGAAATGGCTCAGCGCCGCCATACAACCGGTAAGCTTCTGGACATCCTTCTGGGTACTCGGAGGCTTCATATTCTGGATAGCATTGATCTTCTCTGGATTGGCTTCAATATCATGATGAGACACCATAAAGCCGAGTAACTTGCCTGACGGCACGCCAAAAGTGCACTTCTTCGGGTTCAACTTCATTCTGAAGGCCCGAATATTTGCGAAAGTCTGTTCTAAGTCAGCGATCAGATCCTATTTTTGCTTGGTCTTGATGACAGCATCGTCGACGTAAGCTTCCACGTTCCTCCCGAGTTGATTCTAAAGGCATCTCTGGATCATACGCTGATAAGTAGCTCCGGCGTTCTTGAGGCCGAAAGACATCGTGATGTAACAATAAGCTCCAAACGGGGTAATGAATGATGTCTTCAAGCAGTCGGACTCCTTCAAACTGATTTGATGATATCCCGAGTAACAGTCCAAGAAGCTCAGAAGCTCGCAGCCGGCTGTTGAATCGACGACTTGATCAATACGTGGCAAACCAAAGGGATTCTTGGGACAAGACTTGTTGAGATCAGTGTAGTCTACACACATGCGCCATTGCCCTGTCTTCTTCCGAACCAAAACCGGGTTGGCCAACCAGTCGGGGTGGTAAACTTCTTTGATGAATCCAGCCACCAAGAGCTTGGCGAGTTCTTCCTTGATAGCATCCCTTCGATCTTGGGCAAAATGGTGGAGCCGTTGTTTTATAGGTTTTGCGTCCTCTTTAACATTTAATGAGTGCTCAATCACCTCTCTAGGAATACCCGGCATATCAGACGGTTTCCAAGCAAATATATCTTTATTGTTTTGTAGAAAGGCGATGAGCACGCTTTCCTATTTGGGATCTAACTCGGCGCCTATTACAGCAGTTTTGGAGGGATCAGAGGGATCAAGGGGAATCTTCTTTGTCTTGGCGTCGCCTTCTCCCGACTTGGCTATCTTCTTTGCTGGGATCTCGCCTTCGCCTGATGTTGATGCAGCCAGTCGGACCTCCTGTTGGCCAAGTAACCTCTCACAAGTTTGGGCCATGTTGCAGCTTTCCTTGTCGCAGGTGAAGGCTTGTTTGACGTTGCTACGCAGGGAGATGACTCCATTGGGTCCAGGCATCTTCATCATAAGATAGGTGTAGTGTGGTATCGCCATGAACTTGGCGAGTGCAGGTCTTCCAATGATTGCATAATAAGCTGCTTCGAAGTCGGCGACCTCAAAGCTGATGTTCTCTGTCCGGAAGTTTTCTCGAGTGCCGAAGGTGACCGGAAGGGTGTTTTGCCCGAGTGGTGTAGATGACAGCCCTGGGATGACTCCGTGAAAAGGGGCTGAACTTGGCTTCAATTCTGATCTCGGGATTTGCATCTCATCCAGAGTCTTGGCGAAAAGGATATTGAGGGCGCTACCACCGTCGATGAGGACACGCTTGAGCTTGACGTTGCGAACCACCAGGTCTAGTACCATGGGATGCCGCCCCGGGTGAGCCACTCGGTCAGGGTGATCCGAGCGGTTGAACGTGATAGCCACCTCCAACCATCGTAAGTAACGTGGGACTTCAGGTTGTACAGCATTGATTTCCCTATCGGTCAGCTTCTGCTTCCTCTTCGACTCATACGCTAGCGGTCCTCCGAAAATGTGGTTTAACTCGACTCTGTGATCTTGGAAAGGCTCTGAGCCACCAGCTGGGTCATCCCTCTTAGTTCCTGAAGTGTCGGCTCCATCTGACGGCTTCTGGTGTAATTGACTTGCATATTGCTCGGCGAACTATTTGTAGATGAAACAATCTTTGGCCGCGTGCTTATGATTCGGGTGATGAGTGCATTGGGCATTCATGATCTTGTCATAGGCGGCGACTCGGGGACGCTGTTGTTGGTAGTTAGACATTGCGGTGACCAGATCCTCGGGCTTACGCTTGTGATCTTTTTGGCTGTTATTGCCGTTGTCCTTCTTGGGGCGCCAACTACTCCCGGATTGCTTGTCATTCTTGTCCTGCCGTGAGGCTTTGATTGCATCGTCCGATTTGGCGTAGGAGTTGGCTGTCTCGAACATCTTCTTGACGGTCCTTGGAGGCTTATGCCCGAAATTGCCAATCAGCAACTCGTTGCGGACGCCTTTCTGGAACGTGGCTATGATGACGTCGTCGGTGATGTCGAGGATCTTGTTTCGCTTCTCTGAGAAACGCCGAATGTAGTCTTTCAAAGACTCGTTGGGCTTTTGAATCACATTGTAAAGATCGAAGTAGGTCCCGGGCCTTTCAAAAGTGCCTTGGAAATTGACGATGAAGTGGTCCCGAAGCTCGCTCCACGAATCAATCGAACTTCTTGGTAAGCTTATGAGCCAGTTCCTGGCCGAGTCGGCGAGAGCAACGGGCAAGTAGTTTGCCATAGCCTTGTTGTCTCCTCCTGCTGCGCGGATGGCGAGGGTGTAAACAGTTAACCATGACTCGGGGTCGGTTTTGCTGTCATACTTGTCAATCCCAGTGGGCTTGAATCCACTCGGTCAATCCACTCGATGCAGGTCCCAAGTGAACGTGGGTACTCCATCGTCATAGTTGTCAGGTGATCTCCTTCGGTCTTCGTAATAGGGTCTGTTGCGCTCACGATGGCACCGGTCGAGTACCTCCCTCAAGTCACTCGGCGGGGGCCTTCGAGAGCTGCTCTGGTAGTTGGAGTTATTGCCATAACGAACCCGATTGTGGACGGGTGGCCGGTCGTGACCCCTCTCATGAGAGTCGGCCGATTGATCTTGATGCTTCCACGCTGCGTACTAACGAGGGTCTTTGGACTTGGCGGGTGTCTTGCTGAGCTCGGGTCTCCGGTAGTCTTTAGATCGCATCGGTGGTAGGCGGCTGCCCTCAGATGTCTCGACGATGGACTCGGTAGCTCTCCGCGTGGATCCTGTGGGAGCACTGACGGCTGTGGCTGTGACGATAGTCTTGACTTTGTCTAGAATTGGTGTTACCGCAGGGGGTGCCACTTTGATGACGGTGTCGATGAGGGTGAGAGCAGTGACCGCGTTCTGTTGGAACGTGAGGAAGATGTTGGTGTTGTCGACTCGGGTCTGGAGTATGGCCTCACGAGCGGAGCGTCCAGCCGCCCTCAGATCTCGTTTTCTCTTGTCGGCTTCTTCTTTCCGCCTGAGCTCCTCCTCCTTGCGCTTGTTTTCCTCCTCCATACGCTTGCGCTCCTGTTCGAACTTGGCTCGTTTCTCTTCTGCAACAGACCATGGCTGAGTCGGTCTCGGCTACTTCGGCCATGAGGACGTTGAAGAACATCGGATTGTAGTCCTTGTCAAAGTCAGAGTTGTTGAATTCGTCCGTGGAGATGTCGTAGAGGTCGTCGAAGTTGGAAGAGCTGAGGTAATTAGCGATCTCAGTAGATGAGCATGATCCGAGCGGTTGAATCATGACGGCAATTTCCCTGGAGCTCGGACCGCAGCGTGACAATGAAGAAAATTCTCCCAAGTGGATCGATTCTGACTCGGATAGAAGATTGTGGTAGATCTCAGCGTCGTTTGGTAACCCAAACAGCACCGAGTGGTTTCCCCCTCCCGACTGGTTCGAATCCGAGTCAAGGAGAGAGATCTTACCGAAATTGTCGGTGATGAAGTCGAGGCTGCCGAAGCGGAACGCCTGCCCCGGAGGAAAGGCGAAGTCGTCGATGTCTGATGAAGATCCCATCGTGCTAGTCGGCGAGATGAAGAAGAAAACTTGATGCAGAGCACCTACATGGCGCGCCAACTGTCGAAACTTGGTTTCGGCAATAAGAAACTAGGGGTAGCAGTCAAGCGCCAAACACGATGGGTTAGTGTGCAAAGGGGTTTAGACAGGTTCAGACCTTCTATAAAGAAGTAATACCCTACTTCTGTTTCGGGGATTATATCCACCGAGTGGTTTATTGATCTCGTGATCTCTTTTCTCTTATGTCGATCTCTTTCTCCTCTCCTCTTTTGTCATATCCCTCAAGAGACGTCCTACTCTCCTTATATAAGCTTAGAGGGTAGCTCACAAGCCGGAGACCTAAACACATACGGTATCAGACTCCATAATACTCCCGACTCAGGACTATAAGCTGTTCCTTATTACACAAGGTAACGTAATACTTAAGTCCAAAGCCAATTACATAATCATGATACCTAACCTATCTCTTAAAGTCAGTCGGATAAGCTACCCGTGTGGGTATATGGTACCATAATCTTCACAACCCTTTTTATTTTGTGTTCCATCCATGCACGGGTTTTCTCTTAATGACGCTCGTGAGAATTTCAGTCTTGCAGTGTCAGTCATTCAGGAGGCTCCCGGCCGATCCGGTGGATCGGATCGGAGCAGGAGAACAAACTGCAAATTGCCACGGTCCTTGCACTTGATTTCCGGAGCCAGGAGGATGATTTGCTGTGGCGGTGAGGAGGAAACGTACGGTCCCCGGGCAGCCAGTCGCAGTCGCAGCCGGCGCCCGACACCTTTGACGCAGTACAATGCAGGTGAAATTCTCCCGTTTCCCCCAATGCCTATGGTTCTGCAGATTGTTAGTAGATGAAACAGGGGTGAGACGCTCAAGTGTATAAAAATGTTGCATCGTGATGGTGCTTTGGAGAAAATTCAGATTAAGTACTGCTGCCGTGGCAACTTTTCTTTCTTCTCAGCCTCAGGGACAATTTTAGTCTGAATTTTTCAAAAAGAAAGAACTGAACTAGACTGAAACTTTCGAAATGAGAATCTGCAATTATTTATAACTTCCATCCTTGCATATCCTCTGTTCTAATTGGATACCCATCTGCACATTCATATTTAGTGCTCAAGTTACTCACTACTCCTACCAAACATCAGTAGGAAAAGGCCATAGTCCAATCGACCAATCTGTGTTGCCTTCGCAGCATCTCATTTTAGAGTTTACTAGTACAAGATTCTTCAACAAGGCCACATCAAGTTATGTCATCAGTACAGAAAGTTTAGCACTGAGCAATTATTAGCATTTTGCCACAATCCTTATTCTGGTCGCGTGATGTGCTGATGCTTCTGCTGAATCTGAAGACTGAAAATTGTGCAAATCTCATGTTTTTGGTTGTGTATCAGGCCCTCGGAAGCCAAGAGGACCAAATGCACCCAGGAGCGGCGGCCCGCCACAGAAGGTGCTCTCCATCGACGTGCCAGCCATCTCCATGGGCGAGCTGAACAACATCACCGGACACTTTGCACAGAGTGCCTTGATAGGAGAAGGTTCGTACGGTCGAATCTACAGGGCCGTGCTTACCTCCGGGGAGCCTGTTGCCATAAAAAAGCTTGATCCCAGCGTGTCAAGTGATTCTGAAGCAGACTTCTCTGCTCAGGTTAACGATCAGTAAAACAATTACACAACGGATTCGTGTGAAAGATCAAACTTTTGTGCTGCAAATTTACGTTGCTGATTGAAATCATCTGGTTCCGTGGCATGCAGCTATCGATGGTTTCGAGGCTCAAGAACGAGTATTTCATCCGGCTGATGGGCTACTACCTGGATGCAAGCCACAGAATCTTGGTCTACCAGTTTGCCACGCACGGCTCCCTGCATGACACTCTACACGGTATACAAAATCTTCCTCCGTTCTGATGATCTACAGGCATTAATGACCACAGGTTTACAGCAAATTCTTGGCATGTGAAACCTGACACGACGTGTTGGTCGATCCGGACAAAAACCTGCAGGGAAGAAGGCCGTGAAGGACGCGGCGCCAGGGCCGGCGCTGAACTGGAGCCAGCGGGTGAAGGTGGCCTACGGCGCTGCGAGAGGGCTCGAGTACCTCCACGAGAAGGCCCAGCCGTCCATCATCCACCGCGACGTGCGGTCGAGCAACGTGCTCCTCTTCGACGGCTACGAGTCCAAGCTCGCCGACTTCAACCTCACCACCCAGCCTCCTGACGGCGCCGCGCGGCTGCACTCCACCCGCGTCCTCGGAACCTTCGGCTACCACGCGCCCGAGTAATAAATTCTTTGTCTGAATCCACCCTGTGTTTGATTGGAGAAAACAGAAGAAGATTAGTAGATTTTTTTTTGCGGGGATTAGTAGATTAATTGACTTGCAGTAAGAAGGTGAAGGTTAATTTTGACCGGGTAAAGGGATTATCTCTTTCGTTTTCTGAAGGTACGTGATGACGAGACAGCTTAATCAGAAAAGTGACGTGTATAGCTTTGGAGTCGTCCTACTAGAGTTACTGACTGGCAGAAAGCCCGTGGATCATACCATGCCGAAGGGACAGCAGAGTCTTGTAACCTGGGTACTGTAGGCCACATCTTGTTGGAACTTCTCATGTTTCCAAGAGCCATATGCTTTGTGGTTATCTGAATTCTGATTTATTTTTATTTTTTTTTGCTTTTGGACAATGCTGAATTTCTGAATGTTTTTTCTCCCGATGAAATGAAATAGGCGACGCCGAGGTTGAGCGAGGACAAGGTGAAGCAGTGCGTGGATCCGAAGCTTGGGGATGACTATCCTCCAAAAGCAGTTGCCAAAGTAACGAGACCATCAGTTTCATGCAAGTTTGCAGGAACTATCTGAGATGCTATCTTGTCGTGCATTGTGTGTGTTCCAGATGGCGGCGGTGGCAGCGTTGTGCGTGCAATACGAGTCCGATTTCCGGCCGAACATGACCATTGTGGTGAAGGCGCTGCAGCCACTTCTCAGCAAGCCAGCCGGAGCAGGAGGGCCCTAGTAGCACATGCATACTAACACTAGCCCGTGCATCAAACCAACTTAGCATCTAAAACACATGATGTGCTCTGTTCTTCTTGGATGCTGAGACTTGTCAAACAGCTGGTGATTGTACCATGTACTACTCACAAATCAATCAAACTGCTAAAGGGTCCAAGGGCTCACAAAGTTTCAGATCATCATTGGCTGTGATGCTCCGTTGTTGGCTGTGATACTCCGTTGTTCCTTCGATCCTTCCCATTGTTTGGGCTTCAGATCGGTAGATATTTTCGCTGTCTCCGTCTGTTTAGGTACGTAAGGGGTCCGTTGCACTGCAGGGCTGCAGCCTGCAAGCTACGTCGTGTTCTTATGTTAGACATTTATTGACATCACACCGGTGGGAGACAAACTGACAACCACAAGGACTGTAGAGAAAATAGGAGGCCTCCTTATCAAAGAGAGAAACGTTAGTAGAGACAATGATTTCAGTGCAGTTATAGTTTGTGTCCACTATTATGATTCTTTTATTTTTTTCATTTCTAATGACAGATGATATTTTCATAATTTCATTTCAGCGTCAGTAATGGTCACTGAATAGGATTGATCTTATCACATATCAGTAAATGCGAGCACTTGATGCTATTGTTGCGGAAAAGAACGTCTCAACTATCGAAACAGTGGTTTTCAGGGAGATAATCAGATTAGTATACTGGATTCAACAAGAATCAGGATGCTTACTTCATTACTGAATACTTCATATTTATGCTTGTAAGGAGAACGGCTGCTAGCTCGGCTGTCATGGAGCTGCCAGGAGCAGTGCACCGGCCTGAGTCAGTCGAATCCTTTCAAACGCGGGATATCTCACCATTTTCTTCTTAACGAATAATGGATGCTAAATTCCTCCTTAGTACTAACTTTTTTTTTCGTTTTTCTTTATGCCTGTCAGATAACTAAATACTTTGTCCTGTAAGAACAAATAAAGGAGTAGTAAGCAACAAACACTCGTTCAAGATGGTGTGGCTGGTAGTAATTCTTCAAAGAGATAAGGTCTGGCAGTCAAAATCAGTAGTAACATGCTTGCAAAAAAAAGGTCACGAGTAACAACAAAACTGGCACCATCCTGTTCTGTCCACCCTTCGCTCCCAAAACGAGCTGATCGAAGTGCAAAATAACACTGTAACTGCGCAATTTCACAAAGAAACAACGAAGATCATACTATAATTGACACCTTGTGGTATATGGACCACATGCTTTCCTGCTGAATTTTTTACATTTTGATCCATTTAAAAACTTATTTTATAAACAAACTCTTGAAAAAACTTATTCCGAGAATGGTCCTTTTTGGGGCGTCAGAGTGATTGACGCTCTGGTCCAATAGCACGGCGCCAGCATCGGTGGCGCCATCACACTACCACCGTGGCACCACGGGGTGACGTGGCAGAAGGACGACGCCAGTACTACTGGCGCCCCCCACCACGGTGCCAATGCCGCTGGCGTGGTCCTCCGGGGGGTGAGCACGACTTAACCCCACGGGTCCCACCCCCGCCCCATCCCCACCCATCCGTCCTCTCCTTCCAAGCCCGAGTTGCTGCTACTCCTCCTCGTCTCTCTCTCCCCTCTCTCCCCTCCTCAAATCCATTCGATTTGGAGTCTTTTTCACGGGATTTCTTGGAGAAATTGAAGAGAAAGGTATATTCCTCCATTACCCCTTTTTTTCATTTTAATCGGTGGAATTTGTAGATGGGAGGGTAACCCTAGAACCATCTTTTTGCCGAAAATTTTGATTTTGACCGTTGAAATTGGGGATTTAATGATTGTAGTGTTACATGTGCGCAATGTGCTCGTTGGTGCCATGATTTTTTTTTAGTATATATGTGGTAATGATAAATTTTAGTTTGGACTTGAATGGATGGTTGTATGAAAAAAATGGTGTAGGTTTAATTTGTGGCTATGTGCTATATGAAGGAATGGACAAATTTGGTCCCATGCTAGAATAGGTTGGGTGGTATGAGAAGTTGGTATTTTTGGATGTGAATTAAATATTTTTGGTTAAGTAATAGTTTTGGGTAAATTTGAGAAATGCAATAGTTCAAATTGGTCGGTTTGTATGACGTTTAGGAAGGTTGATCATGGAGGTGAAGTCACATGATATTTGTTCAGTGTAGATGGATAGACTTCTACGTGTTTACTATGGTGGTAGAGTGGTCGAACCTTATGTTGGTAGACATGTTGAGTTTGAGGATATGTCATTGAAGACAATTTTGTTTCCCACCCGTCCCACCCTAGATGAACTAAGGTCACAAGTAAAAGAAGTTCTTGAATGGACCGAGGATAATGTGGAGATTGATATTTATGAGAGATACTATGTCAGTCAAGGACATAAATATATATTGAAGGTGCTAGGTCAGTTGGATTGGGAAATTTACTTTGATCTGGTAAAAGACTCTCAATTTAGATCTCTAGAGGTGTTTGCTTCGAAGATGTTGCGTATCCTAGACAATTTGGACCTAAACAAGTTAGAAGAATTTTGTGACGTATTCTTTTTGTGGAGGAGTGACCCATTGTGGCAATGGGGGGGACCAGTAGATCAATATTGAAGAATTGGTACGAGAAGTGTTGGATGGGCAAGGACATCAGAAGAGACCATTGTTTGAAAATCATTTAGAGGAGGCAGGGATATCAAAGAAACGTTGTGGTAGTGATGATGTGGACAAACCAAGGAAATTGAAAATGGAGCTAGTACAAGAGGGAATTGATCCAAGTGAAGGTTCGTCGGAAGATGTTGGTAACGACCTAAATTGGTCAGCATACAGAGGCAACCTTGAATACTCGACGTAAGTAGCAAGCCAAGGTTATGACCTAGCTGATTATTTTGTTGTGCATCTGAGCGATGCTAACAATTTGGTTTCGGAAGAAGTCAACCGAGAGGACGTAACCGAGGAGCCAAGTGTTGAGTAGTACGATGTTGAATTTGCTAATGACTCCGATGATGATCGTCCATTCCCTTCACTAACCAACAATGACAAGTTAGCATTAGAGAAATGTCATGCGTTCGAGAAGGTGTTTGAAAGAAAGCCGAACATTCCTCAGTTTAGGGACCTAACACATGCACATGGTGCAATATTAGATGGCGGTCTCAACATGGATCACTTGCCGGAATCATTCCAGGTGGACAGCCTCAAGAAGCGTTTGGAGTTTCCATCCATGGTTGCATTGAAGGTATGGCTTCAGGAGTACGCCATTGTGTACTATCGTCCATACCGTGTTGTGAATTCTGCCGCAAATAGGAGGTACACTGTTAAATGCTGATGAGGACATCCCAGCCATGCGTAACCCAGATGCTTCGATTACACCGGATACATTGGTTACGCCAGTTACGCATACTACTACAGCAGCCCCACCATTGGTTACTCCAAGTCCAGCTCAGGTTATGCCAAGTCCAACTCTGGTTACACAGCAAGACACAAGTGCAACACCGGTTACACAACACCAAGTATCAGATACACCAACACATGTATGAAGGGCCGGTTACGCGCAGTCGTGCTAAGAAACTTCAGCAAGAGGTGCATGCTTTCCTCTCTGCGTTACACTTTAATATTGATGATATCTTGATTTACAGCAAGTCTCTTGATGAACATGTTGAACATATAAAATGTGTGCTTGCTGTTTTGAGGAAGGAATGCTTGTATGCTAACCTTGCTAAGTGCACCTTTTGCACCGACAAGGTAGTCTTTCTTGGCTTTGTTGTTTCAACTCAAGGTGTGGAGGTGGATGAGGAAAAGATCAAAGCTGTACGTGAGTGGTTGCCTCCACAAAATGTGAGCCAAGTGCGAAGCTTCCTTGGACTTGCCGGCTTCTACCGTCGGTTTTTGAAAGATTTCAGTATCATTGCTGCCCCAATCAACGAGTTGACAAAGAAGGAAGTGCCATTCCAATGGGGTGCAGCACAAGAGAAGGCATTTGAAGAGCTAAAAAGAAGGAAGGCCCATTGCATACTTCAGTGAAAAGCTAAGTGGTCCAACTCTCAATTATTCAGTTTATGATAAAGAACTTTATGCTCTTGTGAGGAATTTGGAAACTTGGCAGCACTACCTTTTGCCTAAAGAATTTGTGATACATTCAGACCATGAATCATTAAAACATCTTAAAGGTCAATTAAAACTGAACAAAAGACATGCTAAATGGAGTGAATTCATCGAATCTTTTCCTTACTTTGTTAGGTACAAGGAAGGGAAGGATAATGTTGCTGCTAATGCTTTGTCCCGACGTCATGTTTTGCTGTCTTAACTAGATACTAAAATTCTTGGTTTGGAAAGTGCTAAAGATTTATATGCAACTAATTCATACTTTACTGAACCATTTTCCAAATGTGGTGATGGGAAAGGTTGGGAAAAATTCCATGTGCATGATGGATTTTTATTTCGAGCTAACAAACTTTGCATTCCAGATTGTTCTATCCGTCTATTGCTTTTGCAGGAAGCTCATGCCGGTGGACTCATGGGCTACTTTGGTGCTAAGAAAACAGAGCAAGTGTTGGCTGATCACTTCTTTTGGCCCAAGATGAGGAGAGATGTGGAGCGATACGTTCTACGCTGCGTAACCTGCCACAAAGCTAAGTCACGCTTGAACCCTCATGGTTTATACACTCCTTTGCCTATTCCTAAAGTTCCATGGGAAGACATTTCTATGGACTTTGTTCTTGGTTTACCTCGAACCAAGAGGGGGAGGGATTCAATCTTTGTTGTGGTTGATCGTTTTAGCAAAATAGCTCATTTTATTCCTTGCCACAAGAGTGATGATGCTTCACATATTGCTAAATTGTTTTTCAGGGAAATTGTGCGTCTACACGGTGTGCCACAAACAATTGTTTCAGATCGTGACACAAAATTTTTGAGGTACTTTTGGAAGACTTTGTGGGGAAAACTTGGTACAAGGTTGCTATTCTCCACGACATGTCACCCTCAAACTGATGAACAAACCGAAGTTGTGAACCGGACCTTGTCAACATTGTTACGAGTTGTCCTCAAGAAGAACTTGAAGCTTTGGGAAGAAAGCTTGCCTCATGTGGAGTTTGCTTATAACAGGACAGTACACTCAACCACAAAATTTTGTCCATTTGAGATTGTATATGGCTTCAAACCTACTGCTCCCATCAATCTTTTGCCTTTGCCTATGCAGGAACGTGTGAACTTTGATGCAAGCAAGCGTGCTGAATTTGTCAAGAGGCTTCATGATCAAGCTCGAGCCAACATTGAGAAGATGACCAAGTTGTATGAGAAGCGCGCAAACAAGGGACGCAAGAAGATGTTTGAACAAGGAGACTTGGTTTGGGTGCATTTGTGCAAGGATCGTTTTCCTGACCAATGCAAGAGCAAGTTGCAGCCACGAGCAGATGGTCCATTCAAAATGCTTCGAAAGATCAATGATAATGCATATGAAATTGATCTTCCAAATACATATGGAGTTAGTAGCAGCTTCAACGTCGTCGATCTATCTCCATTCTTTGGATTGGAAGAGTCGAGGATGAGTCCTTTTCAAGAGGGGGAGGATGATGAGGACATCCCAGCCATGCGTAACCCAGATACTTCGGTTACACCGGATACATTGGTTACGCCGGTTACGCATACTGCTACAGTAGCCCCACCATTGGTTACTCCAAGTCCACCTCAGGTTATGCCAAGTCCAACTCTGGTTACATAGCAAGACACAAGTGCAACACCGGTTACACAACACCAAGTATCAGATACACCAACACGTGTATGAAGGGTCGGTTACGCGCAGTCGTGCTAAGAAACTTCAGCAAGAGGTGCATGCTTTCCTCTCTGAGTTACACTTTAATATTGATGAGAATGTTATACTACCTAAGTCGTGCAATCTACTTGTACTCAGGTTTACACAAGAAGGAATGCCGCTGGGTTACACCAAGGAGGCAGAAGGTTACACAGAGGCCACCAAGACAGCTATAGATGCTCCAATTTCTCATCAAAGTCTGTACCATCTCGGAAAGAGATGGGGGGTCATGATATACATGGTTGGAACGGGCTTCAAGTCAAGTTTCCAACACAACAAACGGCACACCATTTGGACTTCCCAATAAGGAGTAATGATCAATTTACTGAAGGCTGCGCAAAAGCCCGAGAGACGCGCATGAACCGAAAAAGATTTCATGAATGACTCCACCACTTGGCCTTCCACCTCCCAACGTGGTGTTTTTAGTTCCCACCCATCTCATACTCATCTAGGAGAGTTGTTCCTAGTATAAATAGCCCCTATGTACTACTGAAAACACAAGTTGATTATTGATGAAGAGATAGCATATATGGTTTTGCTCCCGAGCAGCTAAGTGCCTTGCACACCCCTTGTTCTTCCTTGTTCTTCTTGGACTTGTGAAGAGATCTCTCTGAGGTCCCTTACTCCATGCTCTACGATTGCCAGTTTGGCTGCGCTGTTTTGTGTGGTTTAGTCCCGTAATCTATGCTCTATGGTTGCCAGTTCGGCTGCGCCGTTTTGTGTGGTATTACACCCGGATTGTTGTTCTACGGTCGTTCAGAGATCAAGTCAAAGTCCCCAAGGTTTCGGTGCCTCTCTCCCCGTCGCTTGGTCACATCCAAACCTTTGTCAGGTATAAAGCTACTTACCCGCCGCTTGCAGCAAGTTATCTTTGTTACAAAGCCTACTGTTAACATCAGA
The DNA here is from genome assembly GCA_008326285.1 of Oryza officinalis. Taxonomy (NCBI): domain Eukaryota; kingdom Viridiplantae; phylum Streptophyta; class Magnoliopsida; order Poales; family Poaceae; genus Oryza; species Oryza officinalis. The sequence continues at coordinate 13,548,664 of BDMV01000003.1, read as the reverse complement.
TTTTCGCAATCTACTCGGAGAAGAAAGAGAAAACCGACCTGGAGAAGAAGGAGCAATTCAAGTCGGATCGGTTACGCTATCGGACCAAGCCGAGTAACGGACTAAGCTCTATATCGGACTCAGCGGTGTATCGGACCAAGTGGAGCGCTAGCAGAGGGACTGTATCGGTCGATGTGGGTTCGATGTGGCCATCGGCTGATGGAAGCAGGAAGCCGATGGAGGCAGAGCGGGCTCGGTTTGGGCCTGAGTCAAGCTTCAAAGGAGATTGCCAAGTAGAGATAAAGCTCGATTTTAGGCAATTGTATCTCTTAAATTAGAAATCTAAATTAGTTTCGATCTAATCTATGGCAAGAGTCCACCATAAGGACTTGTTTGTTAGTTATAGATAAAATCGTGTCCTATATGGACAATGTTGTAAATCACGGGTATAAATATCCCGGTAGTTTGTACTTAGAAACTCTTAAATTCGACAACCAAAAACATACAGTTCAATCTACTTTCGGCGCATCGCCACCCTCGCAAGAGGTTGATTTACGGCGAGTTCTTGCTTCCCCAGAGAAGAGGTAAGAACTTGTACCCGACAATCTATGTCATCAGGGTTAGCGTGTCATTCTAGACACGTTAAGCCCTGGCGACATGATCGTCATTTATTATGTTTTGAATGATCTTGACATGGCATCCCAATTCTATCTCGCTAGCAGCAAACTCGTTTTAGGGTTTATTGCCGACGATGGTCGAATTAGTTTGCTTATCTAGATCATCCAAAGCATCTATCATCCCCAAAAGCGATTGACGGCTTGATTGTCTTTGTGTTAATTCTCGATTCACACTTTGTGTTGCTATCGACCTCAGTCGTGTTTCGAGATCTAATTCAAAGCCTGTTTTCGATCGTAATTAAGGATAGTGCCAGGGTCGCAGCCGGTCTTACCTAATACATGTAATTACTTTACGTTTTTACATGTATTTGTCACTTGTGTGTGTGGATTGACAGATACAGATGTATTTGTCACAGATTGTTCTCAGGATTTCTCTGTGATCAGTACATTTATATCGGCCGATCGATTCGTACAAGTTTACGCTAGAGTATTAGCTAGTGCATTTACTTTCCTTATACCTCATCGGCCGATGTTATCAAATCGACACAAACCTATTAATGAAGGCCGATGAAAATAAATCTGTATATTAATCTTATTTCATTATAACCTCAAGTAGGCCGATACAGCCTTGCCCTATCGACTGGGTCCTCACGATGCAACATCGGCCTACTGGCCGATCGGCCATCGTTGCTAACATGGTTTACTTGTTTATTCTTGTTGATTACAGATCAAATCAACTGGCACGCCCTATACACACTTAGGCAAGTCATTGGACCTGCACTGGAGTTAAGCAAATCTCCCAGGCCGCCGTGGTAACGTGGAACCCGTTTTGACACGAGGGCGGGTTGAAATTCTGCGCCAACACCTACTGCCATGAAGATCGGGCCATCCCAGCACCTTTCTTGAAGCAGTCCATATCAAATGCGAACACCTTCAATGCAAATGAAAGGTGCACGCTACAAAGAGGTCGAGTGGCACGTGGAGGATATCACGTGTTGGTAAGGCACATAGTTGTACTAGTGCAGAAGGTTCAAGGAGCCATCGCCAGTTGACATCTAAGTTCATAGCAAAAAGGTTATGCAATACCATCAAATTGCAACCTATACTCTCTGCTTTAGCGTTAGCTCTCTATATATTCAAGGTTTTTCAATATAGGGTAAAGTATGGTAAGGCTTGGAGGATAAGAGAGAAGGTTATAAAGCTTATATATGGAGAATGGGGTGAAGCATACGTCCGTTTGCCCATGTTTCTACAAGCTATCAAGCAGAAAAATCCGAGTATGGTGTATCACATAATTAGCGACTATTGGTGGTGTGACAAAGAAAGTCTTTATGTGTGCATTCTACTATTTTGGTCCTTCTGTTGAGGCATTTAAGCATTGCAGGCCAGCCCTTGCTATAGATGCAACCTTCCTAACTGGGAAATACGTGGGAGCCTTGATGACTGCAATGTCGGCTAATGCGGAGGACCGACTTGTACCATTAGCTTTTGCATACTAACACTAGTAGCATGCAGCTATCGATGGATTCGAGGCTCAAGAATTCGTGAGACTGGAGTTGGTTTATTGATCTTGTCAGACAGGTTGTCATTGGGCCACATATGGAAGTTTGTATTATCTCTGATCGGCACGCCGGTATAATGAATGTCATGAGAACTCCTATTCCAGGTTTGCCACCGGTTCACCACCAATGGTGCATGAGACACTTTTGTGCTAATTTCCACAAGGCCGACGCGGACCAGCGTCAGACGAAATATCTCTTAAGGATATGTCAGATTGACGAGAAGTGGATATTTGAGCGGGATGTCGAGGCACTAAGACTTTTGGTACCCGAAGGTCCTCATAAATGGCTTGAAGTTGAGTTGTTGGACAAAGAAAAGTGGTCCTGTGCCTATGACAAAAATGGTCGTCGGTGGGGTTACATGACAACCAACATGGCCGAGCAGTTCAACAGTGTGTTGGTCGGTGTCCATAAGCTACAGGTAACTGTCATAGTATTGTTTATCTTCATAAAGTACAATGAGTTCTTTGTGAACAGACATGAGGAAGGACTGAAAAAGCTTCAGTTAGGGGAACGAAGGTCTGAGAAGGTCGCTAGTAAGACGAAGATGCAAAACACCAAAGCGAGTAAGCACACTGTCAGGTGCTTCGATAAGGAAAGTAAGACGTACGAGGTCATCGAGAGAGGAGGTATAACCCGGGGCAGTGTTAGGTTCGGTGCAAGGTCGTTCACATCTTGTGTATTAGCCAAATGCTATTGCTATACCATGTGCCTTGCTCACATCTCATCAATGTTTGTTGAATCCATGCAATTGACTTCGAATCTCTGAATCGTATGCCGTACTACTTCTCATCCAAAGCTGTTGTGAACACATGGGCAAGTCGCTTTGAGCCATACCTCAACCCCACATAGTGGCCACCGTACAATGGTGAAGAATTTGTTGTTGATTTGGAGTTAAAGGTTAAAACTAAGGGGAAGAAGAGATCGAAGACCTTCAAGAATGATATGGACTTGGGTCTCGGTGGATCAAGAAGAAAACCTCCTTCGATTCTCAAGGTTAAAGCCACGCCGGTGCAAAATAGGTGTTCGCTATGCCACCAGGAAGGTCACAAGAAACCAAAGTGCCCTAAGCGGTCAAAGAAAAAGAAGTCATAAAGAAATAGCGGGGGTAGGAAGGTAAATTTTTTTTGTTGTATTTAAGGCAATGGATTATTTTTAATACAATGTATATTAATTTCTCTGATTGCACAAATATTTTTGTCATATATTTTACAAATGTTGGGAACTAACACTGCCTTCATTTTCTCTTGATGCAGGATGGACGTGGAGGAAGACACGCTGACTTATCTGGTCTTGGATAAGTACTACGAGCAGAGGCATCGCAGGGCTACGATTGAGCGGGAGAGGGTACGTGTGGACCTCCAGCCATATGTACCTAAGTTTTCTTAATGACTCTTGGACATTGTACTAACCACTTGATTTGTAATGCTATTGCAAGTGCTTCAACCGCTCCGAGTGAAAGCGCACACACCGCTGCCGTTTGACGAGCGTTACATCCCATACCTCAGAACCGCTGGGTTGCTAGGTGTGGCCGTGGTTATCAAGAGAGGCTTGTCAGTATTCAATGCTCCTGCATTGACAGCAGTTGTGGACATATGGAGGTCTGAGACCCACAGCTTCCACTTACCCTGTGGTGAGATGATCATCACTTTACAGGACGTGGCTATGATCTTGGCCCTGTCGATTCATGGTCATGCAATGGCGGGCAAGACGGAGACTGCTGGATGGCGAGGACAAATAAAGTAGTTGTTTGGCATTCCTTTGAACATTGAGGAGGGGCAAGGGAGGAAGAAGAAGCGGAATGGTTTACCCCTCTCTTGGCTTAATCGTAACTTTTCAAACCTAGAAGAGGACGTCGAGCCATGGCGGGTTGAGTGCTATGCACGTGCATATATCTTGCACTTGCTTGGGGGGTACTGTTTCTAGATGTGGATGGTGACATTGCTTCGGCTATTTGGATTCCTTTGATAGCCAATCTTGCCGACCTTAGACATTTCAGTTGGGGCTCAGCGGTGTTGGCATGGACTTATAGACAGCTGTGCAAGGCTTGTTGTCGTCAGGCACCATCCTCCAACCTTAGTGGTTGTGTCTTTCTCATTCAAATGTGGATGTGGCTACGACTATTGGTTGGCAGACCAAAGTGGCAACAGAGTTTTGAGTGGCCATACACTGCGCCAAATATGGAGAAGACAGTGGCGTACTTCTTTGAAAGTACGAAAACCTCACATGCCCGTACTGAGGTGGCTTACAATCAGTACGTCAACAAGTTCGATTGCCTCCAGCCTGGACATGTAAATACTTTTAATTTCAGTTAAATTGGCTTTCTTTTACCCAATGCTAAGGAAAACTCATCTCACCCAATGCTTTCTTTCTTGTAGATCAATTGGCTTCCGAACCACTCGGTTGAGGCAAGCAAGCTTACCTTCAATACCTTGTGCATCAAGGATGCAGAAGCGTCCATGTATCGATGTCCATTGATTTTCTTTTAGGCGGTTAAGTATCACTTATCACATTGTGTCATGCAACAGTTTGGGAAGAGACAAGATTTCCCTGTTGAGGACATCTCAACTAGAGTGGATCTTCACAAGTACAGTTTATGCCCTTTACTTTCACTTTCCATTTGGCTTTTCACCTTCCATTTGGCCCGTTCAATTAATGTCTTACAATCCATCAATTTTTTCTTCTCAAGGTACGACAGGGTCAAAACCAAGTGAAGGATTGGGGGTTAGAACACAATAGGTACATTGATGCTTGGCGAATAGCTAAAAGGAACGATAGATACATCGACCCAATTCACCAAAACAAATATTTCGGTGAGTACTTACATTGGCTACACAGAAATTATCGAATTTTCCTACGACCGGCTTGAACAGAGGCGGACATACAAGAAGATCGCTCTTCTAATGAGGGGAGGGATAGCTATGATATTCGGACTAGGATTGTTAGTCAAATGGAGCACGTGCCACTGAGAGATAGAATCATAAGTACTCTTGCATTTGTCAATTTGAATTTACTTTCCGCGCAACAATTGACATACACCGTGACATGCTTGTAGTCTAGAGAGCTTCTAAGGAGCGTAAATAAGATGGGTCATGCCCTCGGATCTGAGAGGGGTGGTTAGGAGACAGAAAACACGCTACGCAATGTGCTAGAGGGAATATGAATCAACATTCCCTCGAAAAGACGACCTACTTTTTTTACGCCTAACAAAGTCTTTTTTTTGTAATCCAGCAGGTTCGCCGTAGGTGCCGCAAGATGGTCGCGAGACTTGGTTGCAGGTTAGTTGGATTGGATTAGGTTTACCACCCATGACATATCCCTCCACAACTATCTCAATCCACGTGTCCAAGTACCACCCGATGCTCTATCAGGATAAAAGAGTGTGAGGAAGTTGGAGGCTCCTCATCGACACGTAATCCACCTATGAGGGGAAAAGGGAAGGCCCCCGCTGCACCTATCAATGATGATGGGTCGAGCGACGACGACGAGGACACCGATGACGAGGACTACATCGCACCGGATGCTAATGAGATTGGCATGTCGCAGCTTCCCGATGCACCTCAGGCGTCACAGCCCGCTACATACAACTTACGTGCCACTTGGCAAGGGAAAAAGAGGTGCTTCAATGAAAAATATCGCTTACTGTTATGATTTTTTGTTTTCTTTATGTCACATTGTATTTTCAAATGCAGGTACACGCCGGGGTTGCAGGTTCTTTGGTGTCAACGGAAGAAGTGAGTTGGATGATGCGATACTACTTCTTATGTTTAGACCATTTGTGAACATGTTTGATGGACTTGGGTTAAGTATGGTGTTGTGAAATTATTTGATGGACTTTGGTGACATATGGACTTGAAATCTTGTTTTGATGGACTTGGGTTAAGTATGGGGTTGTGGAATTATTTCATAGACTTTGGTGATGTATGGACTTGAGAACTTGTTTGATGGACTTGGGTGGTGTATGGACCAATGTGATGAATGAACTTATGTATGCGATATGTGATAGGCATTTTTTGAACTTGTGGACTATTTTTTGACTTATGTATGTCATGTGTGATGAGCATTATGGACCAATGTGTTATGTGTATGTATATGATTGCCTTTGACATGGGCAACATGTTTTTTGAAGATCAGGATGGGATGCACCAGTGAGGCAGCGCCAACCACTCGCGAGAGACAAGAAAGGCAGGGGGACTGGAGATGTGCCGCCTAGCTGGCGCCGTGGTTGGGGGGGGGGGCGGCGCCAACTCCCCGCACGAGGCAGGAAGGGCCCCGGGGGGCGGTGGGCAGCACCACTATGCCTAGCGCCGTGGTCTGCGGTGGCAGCGCCAGTCCACCACGCGAGGCAGGATTGAGCCGGGAGGGCAGCGCTAGCCCCCTGCGCGAGGCAGGAGGTGCCCCAGGGGCGGGGGCGGCGACGCCAGTTGAGCGTCACATGAAGTAATGCCGGCGCCATTTCGGAGGGGCTAGCAAGGAGGGGACGCCGTGACACGGAGTGGGCCACGACATGACATATAATCGAACCTAAAAAAACATACAAAGTCACTCGCATACATGCACGTCATACTTTGTCGATGCCAAAAAACTGTGAATCCAAACACGAGAAAGTGCAATGGCAACATCATCGAATTGAAGTCTCACATTTAAAGTGTTTCACACATGCATGGCATGCTTGCGCGCATTCCAACTTTAAACGTTCAATACTGTCATTATTATATGTCTTAGGGAATTTAAAAATGTCCAACAACTCCAATACAACTACTGGGTGCAACAAGGATATTTTCCCTTGCTCGCGGCCTCCGGACCAGCCTCCTTGGCACACTGTACCCTAGCCAGCTTCCTCGCCCGCTCCTTCGCACACTCTTCCTTCTCCGCAAACTCCCTTGTAATCTCCCTGAGCTCCCTCTCCTCCTTCCTTTTCCTCTCCGCGATCTCTATTGCCGCAAGTCGGAGACGACAATCGAGTCGTTCCTCTTCCCATTCGTGTTTCCTACGAAGCATCTCCGCATCACGAGGATCAATCTTCGTGTCAATCCATTCCACAAAGTCGCATAGAGGAGGCAGTATCTTTGGTACCTGCACATTTCAGGATTTAAATGATTTTCATTACAAATTTCAATGCCGTATCGCAACCTCGAAAGAATAACAAATTACCTCCACTGGCTTCGTCGCCTTTTCTTTTTTTCCCTTTGACTTAGGCTCCAGCTTAGTCTTCTCCGGACTGTACGCATAATTGCGACACATCCAGTACCTCTGGTGGTATGTCCTGTGGTCATCACTGATTGCAAAACAACAATCGTCATCGCACCAACACATGGGACGATTAGTGTCCGGTGGTGGTACCTGCCTAGGGCAATACCCCGTTTGATCCTTCCTGATCATTATACAAAACCAAAATTGTCTCTCGCCAAGTAAATTATTGTGAAATTTTATCAACCATTACCTTATAACATAATTAACTTACTAAGCACTAAAAACCCGCCTATATTATTAAAGTTAATATATTGAATTTGTCATCTTGGCACCAACGAGCACATTGCACACATGTAACACTACAATAATCAAATCCCCTCCCCTCCCCTCGGGGTGAGGAGAGGGTGGGGGTGGGGCCTGCGCTGTTAAGTGCCCCTCCGCCACTTTGGCGTCGTGGTAGGGGGCGCCAATAGTGTTGGCGTCGTCCTTCCATCATGTCAGCGTCAGCCCGCTGCGTGGTGTCACCGTGACACCATGGTGGCGCCACCTATGCTGACACTGTGCTGTTTGATCATGGTGCCAGACTCTGACGTTTCAAAAAGAACCATTTTCGAAATAAGTTTTTTCAAAGATTTTTTTATAAAATAAGTTTTTTAAAAGGATAAAAAATACAGTGCTTTCCTGTCCGTATTGCTCACTTCATTTCAGAGCTCCGTAATTCAGAGTTTCACAGTCACAGAGCACGCTGAAAAGCTGCACCTCACATTGTCAGTTTGTCACACAGCAAACTCACATGTCCCTTTCAGAATTTCCTTTTGGCGTCAGAACAAAACGATGACGGGCGTAGAGAAAGAAGCAACAAGAGGTGTAACTGTACGTTGCTGTACTTCGCGGCAAGCGGCGATACCTCTTGCTGATAATAGCGGTGACGACGCACAATCGCGGTGAGAGGCTGAGAGCCCATTCATCCACCCGTTCAGGATGATGATCCTACTCGTTTTCGACTGATCTCTTTCATCTCCTTCTCCTCCTTTCTCTTTTGCAAGGAAAGCTTGCTGCATCGAAGAGAACGGCAGGAAATGGACAAGAGAAGACGAACCACTTAGGCGAGGATCATATGGCGTGCAGAATCTGATCGGTGCAGCCTGCATCTGGAGTTCTGGTTTTGCATTTGTTTCATCAAGGCGTCGATCCGATTCCCTAATCCCTATTGCTTTCACAAAAAAATATATATGATCTTTTTGGCAAGGAAAGCTTCTACCCATAGCAATTTATATGTGACATTCCCATAGTTCCGGATCAGTATACAGAAAAAAAAATTGCATCATTTTCATCGGGACATCGGGCACGCTAGGTCGTCGGAGTCCTAAGCATATTCAATGCATCATCCTTGTCGCCATGCATGCAGGCAGCATGTGTTAGATGAAGAGATGGGCGGCAGCAGCAATGCCGTGCCAGTTGCAGCATAGCACAGTGAGAGGCATGTGAGGTGCCGTCCTGATCTAGCGTAGATCCCACTCATACTCTGTTCATCGAGAAAAATCTGTGATAAATGTGTTAAGTATATCCTTCGTGGTAAGGTCCCAATGCGACAATGCCCCAATGGTAATAAATGGATGTACTAGTATAAATATAAGTTTTGAGCAAGCTGAAGAAAACTAAATGTCAAGTGGCCAAATTCTGAATTTTTATTCCTTGTAGTAAGATGCCTGAACTTCTCTTGGATCTTACATTATTTACTAGCAAAATCCTAATTGCGGTTCGCCGGCTCATGCCATAATGGGGCTAGAAAATTATATGCTTACCTGCAAGTCTGCAAAGTGTGCTTCTCTTTTAATGCCTGCTATATGATGCAGAAATGAGGCCCAATTTAAGGTCACTGTCCCAGATTTGGTTCTTGTCAACAATAGCTGGCGATTGTATTATTTATCCAGAGATTGGGTCAACTGCAATCCAGAGGTGACAACTGGTGATCCATAAAAATTCAATGTGAAACACACCTTTGCTAATTTCGTGGATCTGAACGAGTCCTGGTCGAGACAAATTGTGAATAAAATGATCGGAGACTTCGGAGTTCCTAATCCAGAATTTGAATTTTGGTGGTGCCGTCGTGCGATGGAAGCATGGAACGAACCTTGATCGACCTGAACAAAATTCTAAAAGAAAAGGGGATTGACCTGAAGAATTGTTTTTCTCTATTTGATGGGGCACATGATATAAAAGAAATTTGATGGGCACATGAACACACAAGACAACCAACCACACCCAACCCACAACGCCACATGTAAGTCGTTCAATGGCATAAACGTGAAAAGACATTAAACTGGGGATATGAGCTATAAATGTAACTACAAGCCAAGATGTCTAAAGCCGATGGGAAGCAGCCACGAACGTAAAGGAGGTGTCCAAGAAAGACCTACGGACCCTAATCCTGTTAGCGATATGAAAAATCTGGATTAAGAAAACCAACGGATTTTCGAGCCTGGAGAGTTCGTGGTACATATTCTACTAGCAAAAATAAAGGAGAGAGCAATAACTTGGGTCCTGACAGGAGCAAAGAGGCTGAGCTGCTGTCAAACTCTATATAGATTATACTCATTTTTCCTTGTATCACTCGGGGTTGTGTTTTTTTCGCTATATTCAATGAAATAGCATAATCTCATACTGATTTCATTAAAAAAATGTAGCTACAAATGGAGTATCTTACTTGGATTTTTGCAAAGACAAAGCTAAGCAAATGAACTAAACAATGGTCAATGGTGTAAACAAAGGTAAGTCGCCGGTCGCATTAGTTCAGAAAATAAATGAAAAAGCCGAACACATTAAGAAAATTAAGGTGCATATGCTCCCCATAGATAGGGACAAGCTAAATTGTACAAGAACTGCTCATTCGGTGTGTACTTACAGAGGACACTGAGACTTTTCATAAATGTACTCTCTCCGTTTAAAAAAAATTTCAACCTAAAATTGAATGGAACATAATTTAGTACAACAAAATTGAACACATGTTCTTATACTAGATTATATCTCATTCAATTGTAGTTTGATTTTTCTTTTATGAAAGTATTCTATTCATCTTAAAATATAGGAAGTTATGGTTGGATGAGATATATTCTAGTACTATGAACCTATCTCAACTAAAATATATGTCTCATCCAATCAAAACCTCTTATATTTTGGGACGAATGGTGTATGCATTGCAAATGTCGCAAGTCATAAGCAAAAGACAAAAATAGTGGACCGGCATAAATGTGCAGGGTGTTCAATCAAATGCATCCTGTCTTCTGGAATTAATTTTACTTTGTTTATACACATTCATCTTTCTAGAGATTGACGTAATGAAGCTTTGTATGGTAGAATGGAGTTTGGAGTATATATAATCGTCTGGTAACTATAAAATGAAAATATCAAGACCTGTATATGGAGTGTGCAAGACTGCAAGTGAATCTTAAAAAAAAAAGACATGCTTCATCATTCTAAAATATAATAATATGTGATTAGATGGGACATCATCTAGTACTAAGTACTACGTGTTCATGTCTGGAGGGAGTAGATAGGATCAAAGCCCAGATACCAATACCTAAATACCTAATGCAACATGTTGTATTTGAACAAGAGAATTCTTCCATTGGAAATCAAAGAAAATACTAACTATTTACTGGTGAAATTCATGTGTTTTAAATTATGCCCAATGTTCAATTCTGTTAAAGTTTCTAGATGAAAAAGACATAGATTGGACATAATTATTGTGTTAAAGTTTCTTGCATGATGACAATTTGAGATGGAGGGAGTAGATGATAAAAGGCAAACACTATATAAGCTTTACTAGAAAACTGAAATATATTGTGCATGATTGGGCTCCTTTTGAACAAAGGAAAAGCAGAGAAAATTTAGAGTATTGGATTCTATGGAAATATTCCTATATGGTCCTAGGATCAAGGAACGGCTCTTCCAAATTTCTTTGAAAATCCTATGAAACGATTATTTCATAGAAATTTTGAAGAAAAAACAATATGAGGTAAGACCTCATCGTTTCTCTTGTTTGAGTCGTAGAATTCCTACATTCTTCATATGATGTTACCAAAATGTTTTGCTAATTTATGTGAACTTCTCTGTAGGATTAAATAATACGTGACATCCTATTTATATTGTTTTTTATTCCTGTATTTTTTAAATCCTACGTTAAATCTTACTCCATGTGTACTACGCAATAGCTGATAATTCCAAATTTCCAATTTGATGGATGGGTACACAGCCACATCTCACCAAAGCTCAGTTCTCGCGCCAGCACTGTGATCTGAACCGCACATCTCATGATCGGCGGTCTAGCCCTCTGTGCACGCTACTCTCACTCTCACATGTGAAATAGTCCCTTCTATTTTACTTTTTTTATTATTATTAAAATCCCTTTTAAGAGGGAGTCCCAGCCACACCGCACGTCCGCACGCCACCAGCACGCCGAGGTAGCGCGACACCCGGCCTTCCCATGCGCTACAACGCGCAGCCCGGACGCCAAAAATAACAAACAAACCGCGACCCGACCGCGAATCACAGGGAGAGGAGAGAGAGAGAGGAAGAGAGCGGAGGAGAGGAGGCGGCTCGCCGGCTCGAGCTCGACTGCTCCCCACTCGCGGCGGGAGGTAGGGAGAGGGAGAGAGAAGTGATTCGATGGAGGCGAAGGGGGAGAATGACGCGCGGGCGCCTCTCCTGGCGGGGCGGCGGCGCAACTCGGTCGGGTCGATGCGCGGGGAGTTCGTGTCGCGGCTGCCCAAGAAGGTGCTCGACGCCGTCGACCCCGAGAGGCCGTCCCACGTCGACTTCTCCCGCTCCAAGGGCCTCCGCGAAGGTACTACGTCGGACAGCCCTCCCCGCATTATTACTTCTACTTCTTGGAAGAAAGTGCGTTCTGATCTCTCCCCCGTTTTCGATCTGTCTTTGGGGGTTTGGCTGTGGCAACGTTGCATGGAAGTTGTGATTCTTTTTAGGCTGTCTTTTTGTTAGTCATCACTTGGGTGCTGGTGAGTTTGTCTTTGGGGTTTGGCTGTAACTAGCTTTCAGAATTACGGTGGATAATGCCGTTCTTGCTGGTGATCGCGTGGTCCGTGCTGTTGTATGGATGGAAATCGCCTTCTATTCTTGATTCTTCATCTACTTGCGCGTGCTTGGTAGTTGTGTGTCGTCCTTCGTTATACTGTTTGACGGTGACGGATCAGTTCGTGGGTTTACTACCTTTTGGTTCTCCCTTTTACGGTCTTTTCATATGGTTATAGAGATTGCAACATATTGAATGACTCCTAATAGAATGACACGCAGACCTCCTTCTGGTTCTAAAAAGAATATCAGGTGACATTTTTATCAGTCTGTCATGTTTTGATGCATATGCTCCTAGGCAAAGGTCATTCGTGATATGTTCTTTAAATAAAATGCTAAACAGCTATTAACTGCTTATGAAAAATCTTTCAGGACAATGTTATTCCTTTCTTGCTTTGATGCTCTCCCTAACGGACAGGCTCTTTTTTTTTAGCCAAAGGGGGAAGAAGAGTACAGAGTTCAAGAGAGACAACCAATAGAAAGAAAAGGCAATAGCTTGGGGAGGAGAGGCTCTCCCGCAGCCCATCTATAGTTTTTTTTTAAAAAAAAACCTAAATTGCTAGAAAGGAAACTGGTATCAAAGTTAAAGGAATTACACATCAAGGAGAACATCTTCGTTTGATCTTTCTGTCTCCTCTGCATTTCTTCTTTGTCCAGGAGGACCAGGACTTCCACAGTCTATTTCCTCCACCAGAACAGTACATTTTTCTCCGGTCCTGGTGAACGAAATACAAAACAGGGGTATACCGGCCTTTGTTTACCTGAAATTTTAGCTGTGGCTTTTTTAATTCTGCCCGCCTGCCGTTCAATTCATTTTAGCACTATATACTTAGCTTTCCAACTTTGGTCTTTATGTCTTTTGATGTTGTAGCTTAGATACTAAAGCACGTCAAGACTAAAATTACAGTTTGTCAAACCGAGGTGATATGTAGATTATACAAAAACCAGCCGGCGTTGGCTGTTAATACCAATATATTTGTCAGGATGTTCTGCATCTACCAGTGGAAAATGTTGACTTCTCTACCAATAGCATGTACAAATTTGGTTATGAGATTTCATTGGTTGTACATTCGATTATTGTATTGCCATTTTGTTCCCTGTCTCTTTCTTTAAAATAAGTGAGGTGGGTGGGATGTTTTTTTATTTATTTTTAATCCACGGTTTGATGTAACCCTGCCTAGCTGTATCAGGATTGTGTGACTGTCCTTGTTGCCTAAGTGGAAAACATACACCTTCACTTTTTCATAAATAGTTACAAACCGTGTTAAAAACGATGGATGAAAACATGTAATGCAAATATTACGAAATAAGTAATACTCTTTGTATCATAGAGAGAAATATAGAGTATTTCTTATGCAGTAAGTTCTGAGTTGTATGAATTACCACATATCTTTCTTGTACTGGCATTAAGTATAGAGATAGGATTTGCAAATCCTGGACTATAATAAATTAGCTCTTATTGTTCCTATGTTCACATCATTTTTTAGAGTTTGTTCTTATTAATATTTTTTTCACTACAAACTCTTAATATACTTGTTAAGATAAGGTGTGCCCATTGTGTCATATGGCTTATTCCTAATATTTCATAACCCTGGACAGTTCCCCATGATCCATATGAAGGGTAACACCAATTAAATTCTCTCTTTTTATATGCTCAAAAGACACTGCTTTACCTTCATGTGATATGGTTACCTTTTGGGCTAATATAGGAGAGAAAGAATACTACAAGAAACAATTTGCCACCTTGAGATCATTTGAGGAAGTTGATTCGATAGAAGAATCCAATGTAATGAGTGAAGAAGATGATATTGCAGAGCAAAAGCAGAGTGAGTTTGCCATGAAGATATCAAATTATGCAAACATGATTCTTTTGGCATTGAAGGTTGTACTTTCCCGATTCATTTTAGACCCTTTTTTAACATTCATCTAGGCTGACTTATTATACTTCCACACCATCATCAGATATATGCTACAATTAAAAGTGGATCAATTGCTATAGCTGCCTCGACATTGGACTCGTTGCTTGATCTCATGGCTGGTGGTATCCTTTGGTTCACACATCTCTCGATGAAGAGCATCAACGTCTACAAGTATCCTATTGGTAAACTGAGGGTGCAGCCTGTTGGAATCATCATCTTTGCTGCTGTAATGGCTACATTAGGTATGCTTGCAACTTTGCCAGAACAAGAATGGACAATCAAGTCATGTCTTTACTTTCTTTCTTTGTATATGCAACAATACTGTTGTCTTCAAACTACAAAATTTATTACCCAACTTAGTATGGTCTTTGTGCCAAAATTATGCATTAACACAGCAATGTGATTTTTATTTGCATTTCCAGGATTCCAAGTATTTGTGCAAGCTGTTGAAAAGCTGATAGTGAACGAGACTCCAGATAAATTGACTCCAGTGCAACTCACATGGCTATATTCTATCATGATTTTTGCAACAGTAGTTAAGCTAGCCCTCTGGCTCTACTGCAGAACATCTGGTAACAAGATAGTCCGTGCCTATGCTAAGGTTTAGATCTTTCTCCATGTTTTAATTTCAATAGATGCTTTGAAAGAAAAAATGAGTGCAGTTTCCCAAAGTTTCGTGGGTTGGTATTCACAGGATCATTATTTTGACGTCGTCACGAATGTTGTGGGTTTGGCTGCTGCTGTCCTTGGTGATATGTTCTACTGGTGGATTGACCCAGTTGGTGCAATTGCCCTTGCAGTGTACACAATTACAAACTGGTCTGGAACGGTGTGGGAAAATGCAGGTTTGCAGTACTCCAGCATCTGTTGCATTAGTTCATAATTGTCCTACACCTCCCCACCCCACCCCCTCACCATCACACATGCACACCGCACACATCACCACCCCACAATCCATTATCCGTTGTTGTAGTCAAAGTTTTATACCAGAACTCTTGTTAGGATCAATTGCTTTGATAGGCCTAATGGACATGGAAATCTGATGAACTAAACCCATGCAGGAAGCAGGATTTTTAAGGACACATGTTTTTCCCAAAAAAATATATATAAATTGAGTCAAATTGTTGGTGTAACAACAGCAGTTCAGAGTACCATCTAAGAAATTTCCTGCACAATTCCTTATGTGTTCTGAAAGTTACTTACTAGATTAACTGCAGATAGTCCTATACTGAATTAATGATGCATATTTCTATACTTGATGCAGTGTCACTAGTAGGTGAATCAGCTCCGCCGGAAATGCTGCAGAAGTTGACATATTTGGCCATCAGACATCATCCTCAAATCAAGCGTGTTGATACAGTTCGAGCATACACCTTTGGGGTGCTTTACTTTGTTGAGGTTGGTACCTCTCAGTTTTTCTTTTGCCTTGCTGTTTTTTTCCTAAATATGTTCTCAGCTAATTTGATTAACGGACTGGCAGGTTGACATTGAGCTCCCAGAGGAATTGCCCCTTAAGGAGGCACATGCTATTGGAGAATCACTTCAAATAAAGATCGAGGAGCTCCCAGAAGTCGAGCGGGCATTTGTTCACCTTGATTTCGAGTGTGACCACAAGCCAGAGCACAACATTCTCAGCAAGTTGCCTAGCAGCCAACCATGACCATCAACTTGAATTCCACCGTAAAACGAACTAGCTGGTTGTTCGCTTACCATGCAGGATGTGCAACAGTACATGCTGCATTATGCTAGTATATGAAACGGCTGAAGACGAATGAGATTGTCTGGCCATCATTTCTTAGAGTAGGCCTAAGAGATACTGTATTAGTTAAGTACCTATATTAGAGATTATGTGGACTGAACTTGTGAATCCCTCTGTTTAAGAGTTTTTGTTGTGAGGAAAGTTCAGCACAAAAGGGAAATCACGTTCTGGATGATCTCAACTCTCAAGCAATATTGTTCTGAAATTCAGGTCAGTTGTAAATATGGTCTGCTTTGTTGACAATGGTATGTAAGTGCGCTACATTGCTGGGAAGGTCAACAAGGTGTATGCTAAAAGAAACTCATTTTAACAAATATCATGGTGCTGGTACCATTAACTAGTGTGGTCTTGTCTTTTCAGCCCAACAACAGGCCCAGCACGCTTTCCAAATTCAGAAAGGAATAAGTCCACTAACCATCTCTCAACTTATGTTGAGTTTGCTTAATATCCCTTATCCCAAAATACCATAAATCTTCATCCCCTAATTAAACTATATAAAACCGTGTGATTTGGATCCCATAACAGTATCAGTAGTTAGTTTTACTGACATGGTACCAGTAAAAAAATAAAAAACATATAGGGTCTACATGTAAATAGAAAATAGAAATATACAGGATCCACATGTAAATGTAAATGAGAAAAAAAATATATGGACTCACACGTCAGCGCACACTTTTTTCTCTTCTCTTTTTCCCCAATACGCACGCGAGGTCGACGGCTCGGTGGCGCTGAGTGGAGGCGGCGGCCTCAGATCCGCGAGGGGCCGGGCCGGTGGAGAGGATGCGGCGGCGACGGCGCCGCCCCGCAGGTGGCCGGGGATGCCAGGAGTGACACCATCGGCAGGAGAAGGAGAGAGGAGGCAAAGGAGGAGAAGGTCCTCTTGGTGCCGAGCCGCGGAGTTCCTCCATGGCATGGCCGCCGACGTGGAGTTCGCGTGGTTGCGGTCGCCATCGCCGTCCCCGCGCCCGCCGACGCCCGTGGAGCTGCAGCGCAAGGCGGCCATGGCGGCGCGCGAGCGCAGCCCCATCCAGGCGTGACTCCAACCGCTCCAGCACCAGCGCCAAGCGCAAAGATTGCTTACTGCTAGCTCTGGGCAAAGATCAAAGAGCTGAGCTTTCTTTTGTGTGGGTTAATGGGTCAATTAATTTAATTTGTCTGAGGTTGCAGGCAAGCATTGCATCGAGAAGATCGAGTACAAGGGCGACAAGGTTGCTGCCAAAGCCGCCGTCGAAGTCGTCATCAAGGAGACGAAGGGGAAGTGCTAGCCGGAGTGCAAGATGATGCCGTTCCAGTACTCGGTGTCTTACACGGAGCCGTGCAAGTGCGGCGGCGGCAACAAGACGCCGTGCTACTTGCCGCCGCGTTGCCCACGGCTGCCTATCTGCCCGCCGCCGCCATGCCCGAAGCTCGCCGCCATCGTGTCCGCGGCCGTCGTGCCCGCAGCCGCGGCACTTCTACCAGCAGCGGCACTGCACGTCGGCGTGGGAAGCAGCGGCACTGGATATGGAAGACCGTCCAGGCCGCGAGCTCTGGCGCCCAGCGGCGGACCCAGGATTTTACCTTAGGTATGCGACGCTAAAATTTTTCTTATGCAATTCGGTAAACCATTTACAAGTCGGACAAACCATATTCTGAATCGGTAAAACTATATAAATTGTTCCAAAGAAATACAAAACACTTCAAAATATAGCCATAAATGAGACTTACAATATTACTTGTTGAGCCGTCGCTTTCTCAATGACATGAATGTCTCCATTATATCATCTTCATCAACTTGGAAGAAAATATCCCGCTCAATAAATGTGAGTAGACAATCATCCAAAACAATATCACCTAGTTTATTTCTTGATTTTGTTTTCACTATAACCAGTGCAGAAAATACCCTTTCAACGCTCACAGTTGCCATCGGTAGAAGTAAATACCAATTTAAGAAGCAAGTACACCATATCATACACCTTATGCCTATTTGTTTCAACAAGCTTAACTAAGAGATCAACAATGTTGTCTAGACCTTGGAAGCGTTCATCTCTTTTCATATCATCAATATAATTGTCAAGGTGAGGCAATGTTTGAAGCTGCAGCTGCTGCCCTCTTTGCTGCGTGTTTCTCAAAAAGAGACGCAATTCCACTTCTCTTCATAATTGAAAAATTCTGGAAAAAAAATAGGCAACGTGAGTACGACAACTAGCTAAATTGCTAATTAGGTATATACGATACTGATACGATTACCAGAATATGAGAAAACAAAGGTTTTTACAAGATCAATAGACAATATATACCTGCCTGATCCTGGTGCTGATCGCATTGCTGATGCTGATCCCCGGGCAGCAGGCTCATAGATTGCTGACTCGCTGTATGATTAGTTGATTACTGCCTGCAACTACGTACGCGACATGCTGGCGCGGCGACGCGGTGTGCTGCGCTTTGCGCTGGCCCGGCGGCCGACGGCCGATGCTGCGATGTGCGACGCAATTCCGGTGACCAGGCCGACGGTCGCTGCCGTAGATGTCAGACGAGAAGACGAGTAGACGTACAGAAGACTCGACTTAATTCTCCCGATCTCCGCAAGCAAATTACAGTCAATCCTGTGCAATAACTGGCGTCCGCGGTATACGCGCGTGCGGGAGCGCATAAGCCGATCAGATTGGGCCAATTTGCTTCGTTTTTCTTTTTTTTTTGCATAAAAAATTTCTGTTATGTCTCTATGATGGCTGGACCCCAAGGTATGCGGTGGCCCACCCTGCATACCCTATGGGTCCGCCACTGCTGGTGCCGCGTCGAGGACCGCTTCAACGCCCTCGCCCGTGACGACCTTCTCTCCCGCGACGACTTCGGCGAATGCATCGGCCTGACCGCCTGACTAGGACACCACGTCAGCAAAATCAGTCGTTGATACTGGTTACACGGTTTTGCATAATGTAGATATTAAAAATAAAAAATACTAAACAACTCGACATAAAATTGAAAAACGGCAAATGAACTTATTCCATTGAGAAATAAACATAACTGGCCCAGTAGGTGTAAACTGGATGCCAAGCAATGCACCCGGCAATTCGGCAAATATCCAGCAACAACCAGCAGTAAAAAAATCAAACTAAAGTTAAATCCTCTTCGATAGACCGGATATCTTCATTTATTGAATTTGAAATTCTTGTTGAAATTTCTTCACATTGCAAGTACTTCTATAAGTATTGTAGGATGATTCTTCTACAGTTCTACCCTTTGTCACTAGTGGTTTGTACCATTGCAGTCCGTAGTACGGCCGTGGGACTGTCTCCGTAAGCACGCATTATTTGGCTGAAATGCTGAATACTAGATGGAATCGCAATATGGCCTATACCTGGTAGTATAATTATTATCCTGTCGTTCAGATCTGTCTGGTGTAATGCCATGTCAAGTGACGTTTTGTGTGCTAGTGCGTCAAATCCAATCTGATCTACTCACCTCCCCGTAAGGACGTTGACACTCTATATATCCCATCCGTCTTGTAAAAAACATAATTATAACTATAGAATTGATCTTTTTTTTAACAGAGTAGTATACTTCTAGCCACTTCTTTTTCCGTGTACGATGGATTGAAATTGCTACCTTGAACGTTCAGACATGTATGAAGTTTTGGAGAATTCCGCCCGATTCCCTCAACATCACCATTAATTACCTTAAAGATGACATGTTTAAGTGAAGGGGGCTGCGATACATGTAGGTATTTGGTGATGCATGTGATAACCAGGGATTGTGCCACTAGGTTGTGTTCTTCCCTCAACTTTCCCAATTCATTTTTTTCGTTTTTCGTGCGCACGTTTTTTAAATTGTTAAACGATATGTTTTTTACAAAAATTTTCTATACGAAAGTTGTTTTAAAAAATCATATTAATCAATTTTTCAAAAAAAATTAGCTAATACTTAATTAATCATGCAATAATACGTGCTTCGTTTTGCATGCCGGGAAGAAGGGGTTCTCAACCCCTCCTCTCGAACACACCCTTAGTACCTCACCTTTATCGTACAGCTAGTACCACCTGATACCTCGATGGTGACAGCGACATGCTCCGGACGGTTAGTGGCAGATTCCAGGCATTAGCGGCATCGATCAACCACCGGAGACGAGCAAATCAAGAAGCCCATGTGTGACCTTCACCACCACTCCCTCTCCGTCTGCTCAGCTTCCTCTTGGACGTGACCACCACATCCTCGATTGCCCAATTCTTCCACAGAGAGGATTCTAGCAGCGGGGAGACCCCGTACCCTCTACCCAATGTTGGCTTCATCTCCTCTAAGAGGTGTGGAGGAGATAGGATGGCAGCGGATCTAGCGGACTAGATAGACGGGTGGAATGTCACCACCGGTGACCAGTCGCGAACGCTTGCGGGAAGCACTAAAGCGATGGGTAAGGAGCCATGCCGAAGAGATCCAGGTAGAGCATGCATCAAGCAAAGGGATCTAGTTCCATCCACCAAGCTTATGCAATGCCTCCTCCATCCCCTTCTCATGACGATGGCGGTGGCTAAGTCCTACTACTAGGCCGCAGGCAGAGGGAAGCATATCACACAAGGGACGGAGGACGGTACCTAGCATTCCCGTTAAGTGAAACGATTAGTTTATAGAAAAAAATTCTCAACAGTCCCCTCGTAGAGTCAGGGTGTCTTTAGCAGGAGGAGGGGTATCTTCAACACGTAAAACGAAGCACGTATTATTACATGATTAATTAAGTATTATTTAATTTTTTTAAAAAAGGATTAATATGATTTTTTAAAACAACTTTCGTATAGAAAACTTTTGTAAAAACACACCGTTTAGTAGTTTAAAAAGCATGAAAAAATTAAAAAAATGAGTTGAAAAAATTGGGAAAGAGCACAGCCTCAGTGAGTCACAAAACTTGTGACCACGATGTCTTCACGGGAGTTATCCGTGAACTTCCCTCTGGTCTCCTTCCTCCTCCTATGCTCCAGCATCACTGTCGCTGGCAAGAGGAAACAAATCCTCGTTTTCTCTATTTAAATTTTTAGGATTTCTTCTAAATAAAGTCTTTATGAGGTTTAGATCTATTAAATAGATTAGGGTTTGTGCTATAGGTTGTCTATGGAGATAGGTTTATCTAATTTTTTTTCACCTCTTTATCCATGACTAGACTTTAATGAAAATCTAGGAATATCTGTCGGGTTGCCAATGATTCAGTCGGTAGCACCGGCTTAGGATGTATAAGTCACTAATTTGTGTGATGATGGCACCAAAATGAGTGAAGATGATGGCCAATGCTTATGCAAATATTTTTGCACGTGCCGGAGTTGGTCAGAGCATTATGGATGCGCTGGATAGTATGCTCATATCTGTTGCGACATTTTAAGATGTGGAGAAGCTTTTTTAGGTTTGGTTTAATGTCTTTGCTTATGTAACATGTTGTAATCGTCTCTTATATGGAGTATAATATAATCAACTTTGTTTGCAAAAAAAACCTACGAAATTTTCATTAAAAAATTTATACAATATTTACTTTTTTATTAGCATATTCAAAAAAATAAATATGTATTTGAAAACAAGTAGTAGGATATATTTGATTTCTTAAACATTTTTTATGTATCGATATATGTTTTAGAAATTAGAAACAAGTAATATCAAAAAGTTGCTTTAGTTGGATCTGAGTCAAATGTAGTAAAAGAATAGCTAAGCATTGGACGATCTTAGGGTGTGCTCAGGAACCCCTCCTCTCTGATACATAAAACGAAACACGTATTATTGCATGATTAATTAAGTATTAGTTATTTTTTTACAAAATAGATTAATATGATTTTTTTAAAACAACTTTGATACAGAAAATTTTTTATAAAAACACGTCATTTAGTAGTTTGAAAAACGTGTGTACGAAAAACGTGGGAAGTGAGTTTGGAAAGTTAGGGAAAAACAGCCATATTTCTCAACTCATCATCATCGTTTTTCACGTGTACGTTTCTCAAACTATTAAACGTCGTGTTTTTTGCAAAAATTTTCTATAGAGAAGTTGTTTTAAAAAATCATATTACTGTATTTTTGAAAAAAATAACTAATACTTAATTAATCATACACTAATGAGTTGCTCCATTTTATATGCGTGTGGAATGAGTTTCCAACTATGCCGAACTCAGCCTTAATAGGTTTGGCACTTAGCAGCACGGAGCTACAGAACCAAAGTACTCCTATCTAAGAACATCTAGGTAAAATCTAACAGCCACCTAAAAACTTTGGCTGAGTTTTTTTCTCACTTTTTTAACTCTTTTGTTTTTCACACGCATGCTTTTTAAACGGTTAGACGGTATGTTTTTTTTAAAAAATTTATACGAAAGTTGCTTTAAAAAATCATATTAATCAATTTTTCAAAAAAAATTAGCTAAAACTTAATTAATCATGCGTTAATGCATACATCGTTTTGCGTACCGGAGAGGAGTGTTCTTAACCCTTCCTCCTGAACACAACCTAAAGAGTAGTTTAGCCATTTAGATTTCTAATGATGGAACCTATCATTTTTGAAAGTTCTAAACTTGATATAGGTAATCGCAGTTAAGGATAATTGTTCTTTTATTGATAGACATATACTCGTCGATGACGATACATCTATAGTTATTTCATCAATCTCAAAATATACCAATTCAGTTTTTGGAGTCGCTTATGATGATGTCGTTGATCTCTTAAGATATGCCGATCTGATCCAGTCTTTGAGACGTTTAAGAGGATTTTATCAATATCAAAATATATCGATCTAGTCTTCGAAAGTGTATGTGGTGACTTTGTCCATCTCTTTTAAGATATACTGGTCTAGTTTTCGTAAAAGCTTATGGGGTAAAAACTAACAGCCACGTGTGTGTAGTGTTATGGCTTTACATGAAAGCTCCTTTATCTATACATCATTAGCGAGTCACAAATTCACAGTTATATAGAAACACCATTAGTGAGTCACAATTCACAGTTTTATAGAAAGGATTTTTTTTTAATTATCTTCGGATGCACATGAGTTGTTCATGGTATTTGATCCAACGGACGACGTGTATTTTTATTACACCTGTTAGGTTGTGTAATACTTCCTTCATTTTCAAATACATGATGCTATTAATTTTTCACACAACGTTTGACCATTTGTTTTATTTAAAAAATTTATATAGATGTTATTTATTTTGTTACGATTTATTTTATCATCAAATAAAATATAATCTTAATTTATAATTTTATATTTATACTAAATTTTTGAATAAGATAAATTATCAAACATTATACGAAAAGTCAACGGCGTCGTATATTTTTTAAAAAAATAATAGTACAGTAGAAAATTTTTTTTGAAAAAAAGTACATTACATTGCTGTAAACATACAGTTATCATGGGTTTTTTTAGTCTGCTCTCTCATGATCTCGTCTCGGTCGCTCCGTGGATCGTAGCCGATCTGATTCCCGAGAGCGTGGACGTGATGGGTCGCTGGCCCTCCGCCCAGCCGCCACCGGCGGCTGGATGATCTAGAGCCTCCGGCACAGCACATTGGGGTGCCTCCATGGCCGTTCGGCACGCGGCAGTATGCAGCAATCCAGCATGCATTCAGGTTTCTCCGGCCGCCCAACTGATAAATTCATTAAGCATCTGTCTCAGGAAGGTTTCCTTATCAATTCATGGTTTAGGATGATACGGAGTATTTGTGAAGATTATGGGTACCATATACCTACACGGCTAAACTATCCGACTGATTATAGAGAATGGATTGTATGCAATGACTATGTAACGGTTTAGGACTTTGGTATTATGTTTCCTTATGTATTAAGGAATGGCTTATAGTCCTGAGCTGGTAATATTGTTTAGAAGACTTATACCGTATATGGTTAAGTCTCTATCTTGTAATCTTGTCCTCCTGAGCTATTTAAGGAGGACAGGACGTCCTTTGGGGACATAACTTCTTCGATAATTACAACATGATCGTCAGATCAATATAACACTCGGCGAATTCAATCCCCAAAACAGAAGTAGTGTATTACTTCTTTTCAGAAGGCCTGAACCTGTCTAAACCTTTATCTCATAACCCATTCACTTTAGATCTTGTACGCTACCTTCTTTTTTATTGCCAAAATCAAGTTTTAATAGTTGGTGTGTCAGGTAGGGGTCGCGTCAAGTTTTTCGTCGACAAGTGCGATGGGATCTACTTCAGACATCGACGACTTCCTCTTTCCTCCAGGGCAGGCGTATCACTTCGGCAGCCTCGACTTCATCACCGACAACTTCGGCAAGATTTCTCTCCTCGACTCGGATTCAAACCAGTCGGGAGAAGATAACCACTCAGCGCCGTTAGGGTTACTAAACGCCGCCGAGACCTACTTCGATCTCCTTTCTTCTGAGGTTGCTTCAAGTCACTCGGGGGAATCTTTAACACCAACTCCTGCACGCAACTTTCCCAGTGAAGCACAGGTGTACCCGCCGATCATCATGCAACTTCCTCCCATACCCGCCGAGACACTCAGATCTAGATATGTTTCTCCCCAACTTAAGTCAGCTTCAAAGGCAGCTATACCAGACTCCAGGGAGGTCGACATTATGCTTCAACCTTTTGGATCCTGCTCATCTACTGAGATCGCCGACTACGTCAGCTCTTCTGAAGACTATGACGACATCACCACTGAGTACATTGATGGCTCCAAGTTTGACAACGACTACACCCCACTTTTCTTCGATGTTTTCATGGCGGACGTTGGAGAGACCGACTCGGTCCTCGCTCGAAGGGTTGTGGAGGAAGAACGAGCCAAGTTTGAAGAAGACCGCAAGCGTAAGGAGGAGGAACGCAAACGCAAGGAGGAGAAAGACAGAAGAAAATGAGGTTTGGCTATGGCCGAACGCGCATCCCGCGATGCTATACTTCAGACCCGTGTCGACAATACCAATGGTTTTCTCACGCCACAACAAAACACGGTCGCGGCAGTTACCCTTATTGATACCATCATCGACGTGGCTCCACCCAACGTGACTCCAATCTTAAACAAAGTGAAGACCATGGTTGTGGTTACCGTACCTCAGGGCGTAGGAACTAGTCGGCTAGTTTATGAATCCGCTACGATCCAGAGATTACTGGAAGCCCGTGCGCAGTAAGACCCATGCTAGGTCAAATGAGTACCGTCATCAAGAAGACAGAAAACACCAAGACCAGTCGGCTGACTCCCATGATTGACACCGTAACCGACCACCGATTCATGACCGAA
The DNA here is from genome assembly GCA_008326285.1 of Oryza officinalis. Lineage (NCBI taxonomy): Eukaryota > Viridiplantae > Streptophyta > Magnoliopsida > Poales > Poaceae > Oryza > Oryza officinalis. The sequence continues at coordinate 13,523,349 of BDMV01000003.1, read as the reverse complement.
TTCGTCATGGCAACTCTAGTTATCAGGGCGGTTCTCGGATGCCTGCACCTAGCGACCTGAGAGACGTATTTGACAAGCGGTATCATGAGCGCAACAACCATGCCCATCATGGAGGACAAAGATATTCACCTAATAACAGCGACGAAGGAGTACCTGCTTTTACTCGAGATTTGCGTCGAGTGAATTGGCCGAGTGGTTTCAAGCCCACTGGAATTGAGAAGTATGATGGCAAGACCAACCCTAAGTCATGGCTTACCGTCTACACCTTCGCAATTCATGCAGCAGGAGGAGATAGCAAGGCCATGGCTAATTATTTACCACTGGCACTTGCCGACTCAGCTAGGAGTTGGCTCGCCAGCTTACCAAGGGGCTTAATCGACTCTTGGAGCGAACTTTGTGACCACTTCACCACTAATTTCCAGGGAACCTTGAACCTTTGAGAGACCCGGAACTCACTTTGATTTATACAACGTAATCCAGAAACCCGTGAATCCTTAAAAGATTATATTCGACGTTTTTCGGAGAAGCGCAACAAGATTCCCGATATCATCGACTACGTCATTATAGTAGCTTTCCAGAGGGCATTCGCAACGAGCTACTCATTGGCAACTTTAGGCGCAAACCTCCAAAGACGGCCAAGAAGTTGTTCAAGACGACTAATTCCTATGCTAAGTCGGACAACGCTGTCAAAACATCACGTCAGGAGAAGCAGTTGGGAAGCAGCTGGCGACCCAAGAAAGATAATGGCAATAACGGTGGCAACAGCGGCCAAAAAGATCGCAAGCATAAGCCCAAGGATCTAGTGGCCACTTCCAATTACCAGCAACAACGTCCATGCGTCAGCACCTACGACAAGATTATGAATGCCCAATGCACACATCACCCAAATCATAAACACGCGGCCAAGGACTGCTTTATCTACAAGCAATTCGCTAAGCAGTTTGTGGCCCAGCTCAAGAAGCCGTCTGATGGCGAAGGAACTTCAGGGCATAAAAAGGACAATGGTGATGGCGGAACGAATCCTTTTCAAGATCCTAGAACCGAATTGAACCATATTTTTGGAGGACCACTCACCTACGAGTCCAAAAGGAAGCAAAAGCTGACCAACAGAGAAATCAATGCAATTCAGCCCGAAGTACCGCAATATTTACGATGGCTGACCGACAGAGAAATCAATGCAATTCAACCCGAAGTACCGCAATATTTACGATGGTCTGAGGTTGCTATCTTGTTCGACCGCTCGGATCACCCTGACCGAGTGGTTCACCTGGGGCGGTATCCCCTGGTACTAGACCCAGTCGTTTGCAATGTCAAGCTGAAACGTGTCCTCATCGATGGTGGCATTGCTCTCAATATCCTCTTTGCCAAGACACTGGACGAGATGTAAATCCCAAAATCTGAGTTGAAACCAAGTTCTGCTCCTTTTCACGGAGTCATCCCAGTATTGTCGTCAACACCACTCAGGCAGATCACTCTTCTAGTCACCTTCGGCACTCAGGAGAACTTCCGGACAGAAAATGTTTGTTTTGAAGTTGCAGACTTTGAAGCAGCCTACCATGCTATCTTAGGACATCCGACTCTTGCCTAGTTCATGGCAGTATCACATTATACCTATCTGATGATGAAGATGCCAGGTTCACGATGAGTTATTTCCCTTCGCAGCGACATCAAGCAAGCTTTTACCTGTGACAAAGAAAGTTGTGACATGGTCCAATCTCATGAGAGGTTGCTTGGCCGACAGGAGGTCCAACTGGCTGCGACTACATCTGAAGAAGGAGAAATCTCCGCTAAAAAATGACCAAGTCAGGAGAAGGCGACGCCAAGACCAAGAAGATTCCACATGATCCTACAAATCCGTCAAAGACCGCTGTAATAGGCGCCGAGTTAGATTGTAAATAGGAAGGCACGCTCATCACCTTTCTTTAAGCTAATAAAGATATATGTGCATGGACACCTTTTGATATGTCTAGTATTTCTAGAGAGGTGATTGAGCACTCATTAAATATTAAGGAGGATGCGAAACCTATCAAACAATGACTTCGTCACTTTGCACAGGATCGGAGAGATGCTATCAAGGAAGAGCTTGCCAAGCTTTTGGTGGCCGGGTTCATCAAGGAAGTCTATCATCCCGACTGGTTGGCTAATCCAGTCTTGGTTCAAAAAAAGACTGGGTAATGGCGCATATGCGTCGACTACACAGATCTCAACAAATCTTCTCCTAAAGATCCTTTTGGTCTACTCACATTGACCAGGTTATCGATTCAATTACTGGCTGTGAACTTCTAAGTTTTCTTGATTGCTACTCGGGATATCATCAGATCAGTTTGAAGGAGTCCGATTGCTTGAAGACTTCATTTATCACACCGTTTGGAGCCTATTGTTATATCACGATGCCGTTTGGTCTCAAGAATGCAGAGACTACATATCAACGCATGATTCAAAGATGTTTGTAGACACTACTCGGACGAAACGTGGAGACTTATGTTGATGATGTTGTGTCACGCCCCAAACTAGCCCCGAACGGAGGCCAGAATAAGGCGATCCAAATTAACCTGTGTGCCTGTACCAATCCTAGGAAATAGCGCTGGTACAACAGGAAGATAGAATATCACAACAACAGCGGTCTCTTTATTAAGAGTAGAATTACAACCAAGGTTGGAACTGCGGACAGAACCCGAGTTCGCAACAACATTACAAAAAGGTGGAAGCGAAAAAGGCGGAGACTGGCCCTAAGCCACAAGCAAAGCCTTGGGGAAAGGCTGAAACCCTACTACTGCTCGTAGACTGCTTGCTCCTAGAAGAACTCCTCATCAGCAAGGTCCACTTCTTCATCTTCGAGAACTGGGTTGGTTTAATTATATAAAGCAAGGGTGAGTACGGAAGTACTCAGCAAGTCAAGGGAATTAAGTGTTTGAATGCAAGCTTCAAAGGAGAGCCAGTTATTTTTCACATTCGATTTTAGTTTAAGAAGTTCAGAAACATCTAAGTGAGTGCTTCTCAACGGCACGGACGAGAAAGTGCGTCTCATCCGGCCGGAGCAGTGAAAATGTACCGATTGATTCTTGTCGGCACGAAAGGCTCCCTGCCAATCGTTCACCGGCACCGGCTGCACCAACAGCCACAAGTCAAGCACGTCGGAACGAGAGGCTCCCTGCCTATCGTTCACCGACACCGGCTGCTCCAACAGCCTCAAACCAAGCACAGAAGGGAAATTTTCACACCAATAGCAGTTCACAGAGTAGTTAACAAAACTACGCTAAGGAATCACCTCACATCGGCCCATGACCGTGGGCACGGCTGTTCGAACAGTTATTAACCTCTGCAGTGGGGGTACACTTTACCCACACGACGTTACTAACCCCGAGTCACCTAGCCCGTGACTCTCAGCCACGTCTGGTGACCTTGAGGCTTTCACAACAAGGCATTTCGAAAGCCGACTCAGGGTCATCTTATGCCAATGGGAGGGGTCCCACGGACCAACACCAGGTTAGGTCCCAGACCATACTGTGCCAGGAAGCCCAGGGGTCTTCCCTGACACCACCCCAGCGAATCCACTTATCCCTTGGCATCAAGATTTCCCTGGCCTAGCTAGTTACTCAACCAGGGGTGTCCCATATCACCCATGTGGTCGTACTTGACATATGCTCGGATGTAATTCCCAAGGAATCGGTCCTTAGAGCAAGAATGGGCAGACCATACCTCCAGTACGTCTCCCGCACCGCGAGTTTTAGAAACTTACTTTATTTTCAAGGCACCGACCCAAGTGTCGGGTTTTTCAAGCATTTTGTAAACTCAAGTTTTACCCAAGTGATCATTTTAAATTTGGAGGGGAGTCTCGATATTCATACGCGAGGTACGAATACCGAGATCTCACCTGAGGGTGACAAGGGGTGATAGGGTGATCAATAGTCAAGGAAGGTAAATGCAGCAATTGGATAGGGTCTGTCGGTTGTATTGCAAACCGAGGCCAAGTGTCAAGTGTAACCTAAGGAATGCATAGTTTGCGGAATCAAAATACTTAATTTTAAATTATAGGTTCAATTGATCAAAGGTGACTTGCCTTGCTCGAAATCTTGAGCTTCTTCCTCGAAATCCGCGCACTGCGGGTCTTTTGGCTCTGAAACTACACGCAAAATGAGGCGACTCAACACAACGATAAAAAGGAAACCCTATTAACGACCACTAAGCATGCCATTGGATAGATCTCGATTTTTGAGGAGTTTTGGCAGTTGAACGGAGTCAATCGGATGAACGGTTGAGAAGATATGAATTTCCGAAGATTTAATGATTTTCTGTCTAAAGGAAAAGGAATTATTAATTCCCTGGAAAAAGAAAAAGAAGAGAGGGACTTGAATTGGACTTTTTATTGGAAAGGATTCGGCCCAAAGCCAAATCGGGCACGGCCGGGCTACTTGGGCCGGCGCGCAGGAAAAAGGCCGAAGGCCGAACAAGGGAGGCTGATGGGCCGAGGAGGCCGATGGGCGCGGGGTCGAATGGATGGGCCGACGGCCCGAAAGAATCGGCCCACGGCCGATCGGCGCGCGAGGGGAGGCCGATGGGCCGAGGACGATGGGCGCGGCGGAATAGCCCAAGGCCGATCGGGCGGAGTCCGATGGGCACGAGGGGGGAAAAGGCCGAGTGGCCGAGGAGCCGAGACGGGACGCGGCCCACGCGGGCGGCCGGACCGGTGGACCGAGGTCCACCGCGCGGCGCTAGGGCGGGACCCGCCCGTCAGTGACCCGGTGCGCGTGAACCCGACGCACGGAGGGGGCGAGGCCGTCGGCGCTCGCGTGGCGCCTACGTGGCTGCCACGGAGGCCGGCGGGAGGAGGGGAAGGCGCTGGCTGGCACTCGCGTGGCGCCGAAGTGGCTGCCACGGAGGCCGGCTGGGAAAGGCGAAGGGAGAAGGAGTTGAGGCGACGGCGGAGGGGCTTGGGCGACACGGTGCGAGCCCGGAGAAGGGGGGAAAACGCCGGAGTGGAGAGGGGAGAGAGAGAGAGAGCGAGCCGGCGGCTCGGATTTGAGTGGGAGGGCTCGACGGCGGCTGGTGACGGTGCTAGGCGACGGTGGCGCAACGGCGCGGAGAGAGAGTGGAGGAGGGGACGGTGGCCACGGCGGCGCCCGAGGGGAGGTCTACGGGCTAGTTAGCGGCCTAAAACACGAGAGGGAGGGGGAGACGGAAGAGAGGGGGAAAGGTTACCGCGACGGAAGAGTTTGCCGGGGACAGAGGGGGTGACGGTGCTCGGGCGTGGTGCGGCTCAGCTCCGGGCCGAGGGAGAGGGGGAGGAGGCGGCGCCCGGAGCTGCTTCGGGCGCCCTCGGCTGCAGCGGCGGGGGGCGAGNGGCGGCAGCGAAGAGGAGAGGGGAAGAGGTCAAGGGGGAGCGACAATGGCTGCCCGGCGAGGGAACTTAAGGGAGGGGCGAGGTCGGTTTGGGGAAGGAGGTCGGTGCGATGAAGGCGGTTTGCGGAGGGGGGATGATGTGCACTAGAGTTCCCGACCTTCCGAAAGGTTCTGATAAATAACGATTTGGACGGAGTCGCGACACAAATCGATCCGGCTTCTTGAACGCGCACGCTCTTGAGCCCCGCAATCGCAGCACCACGTCTCCTCTGGTTATCACCCGTGTCGAAACGCGGGTGACCTCGCCGAGAAGGCTAATCCCTATTTGCCAATCGAAGAACACAAACAAGAACGAGATAGAATACAACCAAAATTGCAGATGAATGATTAAGCACACAAGTTGGGGTCTTACAAACCGATCTAGCGGCGAAACTGTTCTTGACAGATTAATCTAAGCAAAACCCAAAACCTAAAGATAATGACGGCTACTGATATATGGAGTTTAGGGTCGTGCAAGCACCCCTTGACACAACCCTAATGGGCTCCAAAAGATACACGGGCCAAAGGCCCAAATACGGCGTCGCAGCGCCGGGACAGATTCTGAACGTCAATTTGTTCGGTCAATTCCCAATGACTCGTAACGAATTTGGACATGGGACTAGAACCATTGGAAAAACTCATTGTGTAGCAAGGTATGTTCAAAAATATAACAAGTAAATCTTATGTAGAACTGGTTAACCTTTGGCTGATTAATACACAAGGTAGTCATGGTTATATCCGAGCTAGTTGTGTCCTCATCAGGGGAGAGGCGGTGGAGCCACGCGGGGAGGGGACCGGTGCGCTAGTGGCCGAGCGGCGGCAGCGGGTGACGTCGGCGGCGGTCGGCGATCGGGAAAAAAGAAAAAGGGGGGAAGGAAAGGGGAGCCGGTCCTTGCCGAAACGGGAAAAGGCATGGGGGAGAGGACCGTGGCTCTCCTTGGCGGCATGCGTGCGCAGCGCAACGGGGTCAGGCGGACGACGGACGCTGGCGGAAATGGGACGGGACAGGAGAGAGAAAAAGGGAGAGAACGGCGAGGGAGCGGGAGAGAGAGAGAGCGCCTGCTCTCTCTCGCGCGGGTGCGTGCGGCGCACGTGCGCGCACGTGCCCGGCGCGACGGCCGCGCGGACTGGGCCGGACGGCGCGCGGCCCAGCGGGGGAGAAATGAGGCCGAAAGGGGAAGGGAGATTGGGCCGGGAGGCGGCCCGAGGAGGAGGGAAAAAGAGCAGGCCGAGAGGGAATCGGCCCGAGGGGGAGGGAGGCAAAACAAACTTTTGTCGAGGGAGAGAGAGGGAGTTTTAGGGTTCGGATTTGAAATCCGATTTCGCGGTTTTCTCCGGGATTGAGACGAGAGGGGAAACATGAGACCTTGGCACACCACAAGACTCAGCCGAAGAGCAAAACTTTCGCAACTAGGGTTTTTAGCAAATAGGTTTTCCCGCTAACGCCGCGACAAAACGGGCGTTACATGTTGTTATCAAGACCAAGCGAAGAAAAGATTTGATTGCTGATTTGGAGAAAACCTTTCAAAATATTCGAGCCTTCAGAATGAAATTAAACCCACAAAAGTATACCTTCGGAGTACCATCAGGGAAGCTGTTTGGTTTCATGGTGTCTCATCGAGGCATCAAAGCCAACCCAGAGAAGATTAATGTCATATGAAACATGAAACCGCCGAGTACTCAGAAGGATGCTCAAAAACTTACTAGGTGCATGGAGGCCCTTAATCGATTTGTTTCTAAGCTCGGGGAACGGGACATGCCTTTCTTCAAATTGCTCAAGAAAACGGACGTGTTCAAGTGGACCCCTGAAGCCCAGAAAGCTTTCGAAGACTTCAAGGATTTTCTCACAACACCACCTGTACTAGCTTCACCGCATCCTCAAGAGCCTTTATTACTTTATGTCTCGGCAACTTTTCAGGTGGTTAGTATGGTTTTGGTTGTTGAGCGTGAAGAAGAAGGTCGAGTCCAAAAAGTTTAGAGGCCTAGCTACTTCGTTAGTGAGGTGTTAGCTGGATCTAAAATACGCTATCCCCAGGTACAAAAATTATTATATGGAGTTTTAATTACCGTAAGAAATTAGCTCATTATTTTCAAAGTCACTCAATTCTGGTGATTACATCTTTTTCACACGGCGATGTTCTCCATAATCGTGAGGTTACGGGACGTATTGAGAAGTGGGCATTGGAGTTGATAGCGCTGGACATTACTTTCAAGGCGCGGATGTCAGTTAAGTCTCAGATTTTGGCTGATTTTGTTGTCGAGTGGACCGAGTACCAATGGGATGTGCCTGCGGAGTGATTGGAATATTGAACCATGTATTTTTATGGGTCTAAGAGAGTTACCGTGTTAATGCCAAAATTTGGTAAGCTCTGAGGTCATCATCGGCTTAGGAATCGTATCGGCTTCAGAGTCCTGGGATGAGCCGATGGACATATCAAGTTGCCAGCAGTTGGATTCTTGATGGATTCAGTTAAGGAAATTAATCAATTAAAGAAAGCTTATCCAGAAGAGACCGAGTTCGAGGAGGATGCAGCACGGCAAGTTATCTATTAATTAGACAGAGTCAATTAGTTTCCTTTTACTTTTAGGAAAGATTGTTTAGAGTGCGAATAGAACTTGTATCTTTTACTTTATCTTTAGAAAAGTTTGTGTCTTGTCCAATAAGGACTAGTATCAACTCATGGGTAAAATATGTACACCTGGGGTCTGTGTAAGATATCTCTCGATCAATACAATTACTTTCAGCGCATCATCACCATCTTTCTCGAGGTTTTTTATTTATCAACCAACGGAACTTGGCACCTGACGCGGGGCTGTATCGGCTTTCGATCTCCGGTGAAGGGTTAAGTCCTACGTTCCACCGGCCCTGGCAATTGTATCAACTACATTGGTGTTGTTCAAGGTTACATCGCTTCGACCTCTTGGATCGCTCTGGTTCGGTCGATATGTCTATCTATTTATCATATATCTTAGTTAATCCAGTTTGGTAGCTCAATTTACTTGTATCGGCTGGATCTGCTTTAGGGTTTTTGCCGGTATTGGCTTAATTGCTTTGCCAGATTAGATTAGCTAAGGTATCCACCACTCTTAAAATCAGTCGAAGGCTTGATTGTCTAGATATTATGTTTCTTTTCATACTTTTCGCTGCATCAGCTCTAGTCATGCTTAAAGCCATAATCTCTAGCCTGCTTTTTGATTACCAATAAAGGTTTCATTGGAGTTTCAGCTGATGAGTTATCTAGACATTGCATCAGCTCACAAGGATTACATGCAAGTTGGTTTAGCCGATAACAACAAATGTTTCATTGTTTATCTAATCGTTTGAATTTAATGACATCGGACCTCCAGCCGTTGTATGCTTTAACCTTCGGATCAACGCTTATTCTATCATATCATTGTTAACCAATTGGTTTCTGTTGGATTATATTATTTTTTTTATTACATTATCATCAGCCGATTGTCTTTATATTGTTATTTACATCAAGTGTCAAAATCTACATTGGATATATAGCCGATTGTTCAAAACCCTATCGACATCGGCTTGTCAGCCGATCGGCTCTTTGATCTGTTGTTTATATATCTTGTTAGTTGCAGGATCAAACTGACTGGCACGCTCGCATCTCATCAATTTAGGACCTGCACTAGAGCTAAGCAGATCTCCTAGGCATTCGTATGCCACACGTAGGATCTACGTCAACACATCTTTTGGCATGCTTGACGGGATAGTTTTTGCGTCAACATACTGGCACGAGGGCTGGAGTAGTTATAATTTCCCCGACTAGAGAAAGGTTGCGATATGTTCTTCAAATTCATTTTTCAGCATCGCACAGTGTAGCTGAGTATGAAGCCTTGCTTCATGGGTTACGTCTCACCGTGTCATTGGGAATACGGCGTATGATTGTACGAGGAGATTCTCAATTGGTGGTTAATCAAGTGATGAAAGATTGGTCTTGTTTGAATGACAACATGGCTGTGTATCGTCAAGAAGTTTGCAAGCTGGAGGATAAGTTCGATGGTTTGGAGTTATCTCATGTTTTGAGGCATAACAATGAAGCTGCCGATCAGTTGGCTAATTTTGGATCCAGAAGAAAGGCAGCCCCGATAAATGTTTTTGTAGAACACCTTCATGAGCCAACTGTTGCTAAGAAAGAAATCATTAAGTTTTTAACTCAGCAGGAGTTGCCTCAAGATCGTGATGAAGCTGGACACGTATGACGTCGTAATCAAAAGGAAACGATAACACAGGCGCAGTCCTTAGGAAATTGAAAATGCTTGTTATTGAAATGCTAGGAAAAAATTAAACAAGTATGTGCATGTGGGAGCCCCCGGCCAACCCTGCGTGCCCGAGGGGGACGCGGGGTTGGCTCGAGCCCGAGGTACGACACCCGACCCCCTCATGGGTAGAAGCGGCGAAGATGCTCGATGTTCCACGGGTTAGGCAGTTCTGTGCCGTCGCCCGTGGCCAATCGAATCGAGCCCGGCCGGGGGACACCGATCACTCTGTACGGACCCTCCCACATTGGTGAGAGTTTGCTCAGTCCAGCACGCGTTTGGACGCGGCATAAGACGAGATCGTCGATGCAGAGTGATCAGGCCCGGACATGGCGCTGATGGTAGCGCCGCAGGCTTTGCTGGTAGCGCGCGGCTCGAAGAGCCGCGCGCTGCCTTCGCTCTTCCAGGTAGTCGAGGTCATCTCGGCGAAGCTGATCTTGATCAGCCTCGCAATACATGGTGGCCCGAAGGGACCTTAAGGTGAGCTCGGATGGGAGGACCGCCTCCGCGCCGTAGACGAGGAAGAAAGGCGTTTCCCCTATCGCTCGGCTTGGGGTGGTTCGGTTCGCCCAGAGTACCACTGGCAGCTCCTCGATCCACGAATCGCCATGCTTTTTGAGGATGTTGAAGGTCTTGGTCTTGAGGCCCTTGAGGATTTCTGCGTTGGCACGCTCCACCTGGCCGTTGCTTCTGGGGTGGGCGGGTGAGGCGAAACAGAGCTTGATGCCCATGTCTTCTCAGTAGTCGCCGAAAAGCTCACTGGTGAACTGGGTGCCGTTGTCCGTAATGATACGGTTAGGCACCTCGAACCGAGCAGTGATGCCCTTTATGAATTTTAGCGCCGAGTGCTTGTCGATCTTGATGACCGGATAAGCCTCGGGCCACTTAGTGAACTTGTCGATTGCGACATACAGATACTGCCACCCGCCCGGGGCCTTCCTGAAGGGACCCAGGATATCTAGCCCCCAGACGGCAAACGGCCATGAAAGAGGTATGGTCTGCAGGGCCTGAGCCAGCTGATGCATTTGCTTGGCGTGAAACTGGCACGCCCTGCATCGTCGGACCAGGTCAGCTGCGTCGTGGAGCGCCGTCGGCCAATAGAAACCCTGGCGAAAGGCCTTGCCGACCAAGGCGCGCAAGGCGGAGTGGGCTCCGCACTCGCCTTCATGGACATCGACAAGAAGCTCGATGCCCTGCTCCTGAGAAATGCACTTCAGGAGGACTCCGTTGGCCCCGCGCCGGTAGAGGGCCCCTTCCACCAGCACGTAGCGCTTGGAGATGCGATTGACGTGTTCACTCCCTTGGTGGTCCTCGGGTAGAGTCTGATCTTTGAGGAACGCCTGGATCTCAGCTATCCAGGCGACCAATCTTGGGGGGCCGGGCTCGGCCCCCCGGGTCCCGAGGCCTGGACTCCGACGGGCCTCGGGGGCCGCGCAGGCGCGTCCGTCTTCCCTAGGGGGTCGGGTTGCGCCGACGGCTGGGCTAGCCTTTCTTCAAAGGCGCCCGGTGGGGTCGGGGCTCGCGATGAAGCGAGCCTCGAGAGTTCGTCGGCGACCGCGTTATCCCGTCTGGGCACGTGCCGAAGTTCTAACCCGTCGAAATGGCGCTCCATACGCCGCACCTCGCGGATGTAGGCGTCCATCTGCGGGTCGGAGCACCGGTACTCCTTGGAGACCTGGTTAACGACCAACTGGGAGTTGCCTAGAACCAGGAGGCAGCGGATCCCCATTTCGGCCGCCACTCTGAGTCCCGCAAGGAGTCCCTCGTACTCTGCCATATTGTTGGTTGCCTGGAGATCTAGGTGAACCAAATATCTAAGGACGTCTCCACTCGGCGAGGTCAAGGTGACCCCCGAGCCGGCACCCTGAAGGGCCAGGGAGCCATCGAACTGCATCACCCAGTAGGTGGCGTGAGGCAGCTGCGAGGGGCTCATGTTGGCCCCGGGGGCGGAGAGTCCGAGATCGGGCTCAGGAGCCGGGGTCCATTCCGCCACGAAGTTGGCGAGGGCCTGGCTCTTAATCGCGTGGCGTGGTTCAAAGCGCAAGTTGAATTCGGAGAGTTCGATTGCCTATTTTACCACTCATCCAGTGCCCTCTCGGTTACGTAGGATTTGGCCAAGGGGGTAGGACGTGACCACAGTGACCCGATGTGCCTGGAAATAATGGCGCAGCTTCCTCGAGGCCATCAGAATCGCGTAGAGCATCTTCTGGGCCTGAGTGTATTGGGTCTTGGCGTCCCGCAGTGCCTCACTAACGAAGTAGACGGGCCGCTGCACCTTCCGGCGGGGCCTGTCCTCTCCGTTGAGGGCACCGTTCCCGGGACGCTCGTCGTCCGAGGGGCTTTGCCGGGCCCATTCGGCTTCTGTGCCGACGACCTTGGGGTCGGAGGGTGTCGGGCCGCACCTTTCCGCAGTGGCCCCGGGGCCTTCCTGGGGGTCAGGGGCATCCAGCGCAGTCGGACGAGCGGGCAGAGGGCCACATCCGGTCATCAGGGGCCTTAGGCCGCCGTCCGGCTCGAGGGCCTCTCCTCCCTTCTCTGTCCCGGGTCGGGTCGACACAGGGTGGGAGCGCGTGGGCCGAGGGCTGTCCTCGTCGCGCTCCACAACCAACGCCGCGCTAACTACTTGCGGGGTTGTCGCCAAGTAGAGTAGTAGCGGCTCATCGGGCTCCGGGGCGACCAGGATCGGGGGGGAGCTGAGGTATGCCTTCAACTGGGTGAGGGCCCGCTCAGCCTCTTCCGTCCAGGTAAACGGCCCGGAGCGCTTAAGGAGCTTAAATAGGGGCAGCGCCTTCTCTCCCAGCCTCGATATGAATCGGCTTAAGGCAGCCATGCATCCGGTGACGCATTACACGTCCTTAAGCTTGCTGGGGGGGCGCATCCGCTCAATAGCTCGTATCTTCTTAGGGTTGGCCTCAATGCCTCGGGCAGAGATCAAGAACCCGAGAAGCTTGCCCGCAGGCACACCGAACACACACTTTTGGGGTTCAGTTTTATGCGCGCGAAGCGAAGACTTTCGAAAGTCTCCGCTAAATCCGAGAGCAAGGTCTCTTGGTTGCGCGTTTTTACAACCAAGTCATCGACGTAGGCCTCAACATTGCGCCCTATCTGACTACCCAAAGAAATACGAGTAGTACGCTGAAAAGTAGGACCCGCATTCTTTAACCCGAAAGGCATGGTTGTATAACAATAAGTTCCTACAGGGGTAATGAATGCGGTTTTTTCCTCATCCTCCCTAGCCATGCGAATCTGATGATATCCTGAGTATGCATCTAGAAAACACAAAAGGTCACACCCCGCGGTGGAGTCGACAATTTGATCTATGTGTGGCAGGGGATAAGGGTCCTTAGGACATGCCTTGTTGAGGTCGGTGTAGTCGATGCACATCCGGAGCTTGCCGTTCGCCTTAGGGACGACGACCGGGTTCGCGAGCCACTCTGGATGGATGACCTCACGGATGAATCTGGCCTCCAAAAGCCGCGCCACCTCCTCGCGGATGAAGGCTTGGCGCTCCGGGGCCAGCCGCCGCACCTTCTGCCAGACGGGCCTTTCGTCCGGCCGCATGGAGAGACGGTGCTCGATCACCTCCTTGGGGACCCTGGGCATGTCCACCGGTCTCCACGCGAAGACGTCGGCGTTTGCCCACAGGAAGGAGACGAGCGCGTCTTCCTATTTGTCGTCCAAGAGACCACAAATCTGGGTGGTCTTGGATGGGTCGTCGCCCAGGGCGACCTCCTTCACCGGGACCTCGTCGCCTGAGGCCATCCGCTGCCTCGGGGCGGGCCAGGTGGAGGCGCCGGGCCTCTCGTCGCCGCCCACGGGCTTGGACACCGCGGCGAGGCGGTCTGCGCGCTGTTCCATACAAGCAAGCGTGACTTTGAGGTCGCCGTGGACGGTGATGGGGCCACTTGGGCCCGGCATCTTCATCTGGAGGTAGGCATAGTGGGTGGCCGCCATGAACTTCACCAACGCAGGCCTTCCCAGGACTGCGTTGTAGGGCAGATTGAGGTCCGCCACATCGAAGTCCACCCGCTCGGTGCGGAAGTTGGTGGGGCCACCGAAGGTGACCGGGAGTTCGATATGGCCTAGCGGCCAGGTGTGCCCCGGCGTCACGCCGATGTTTGGCTGGGACGGCCAGAGCTCCATCCCCGGGGCCTAGATGACATCAAAAGGCGCGAGGGAGAGGATGTTGAGAGCTGCGCCACCGTCTATCAGGACGCACCTCAACTTCACGTTGCAGACGGTGGGGGAGACCACCATCGCGATCTGTCCTCCTCGGGCAACGCATGGCGAGTGGTCGGTCCGATCAAAGGTAAGGGTGACCTCCGACCAACGCGCCCGCCGCGTTGCCTCATGGGTGGGGACTGCGGCCAAAAGCTCTCGCTTCATGGCCTTGAGGCTTCGGCGAGAAGCGTGAGCGCACGCTCCCCCATCAACGGTGGCCTCAGGCTCTTGAAAGCCCAGGTCATCATCGCCATTGTCGACGTCCTCAGCGGGGGCCTTCTGCTTGGCCTCACCTCGCCGGTTGCCGGTGGAAGTCGCCGGGGCCTTGCCCTCACGGCGTTCCTGCCTCTTCTCCTCCTCCCACTTCCTCGTTCGCTCGGCCAAGTTTTGAACCACGCGGCAGTCGGTGAGGTCGTGGAGGGAGGTGTTATGCACAGTGCACCACCTGCCGGCCGGGCGCTCTCTGCCGGGAGCGCCGGCCTCCTTCTCTTTGCCGCCCACGGGCCTCCCCATTCGGGGGGCCCGCGAAGCGCCCTCGGTGGCGAGGACATGACCCTCGTCGTCGGAACGGGCCAACCTTTTCTTCCTCCTCCTGTCCCGCCGCCCTGAACGAGCGGCGGACTCGGGGGCAGCCGGAGCCGTCGCTCCAGAGTCGGAGGTGTTCCAGGTCCAGGCCTCCTCCTTGTGAGCCACATGGTCCACGAGCTCGAAGAGCTGCGCGGTGGTCTGGGGCTCCTTGGAGGCGATCTTTTCGAGCATGCGGTTGTGCCGCACGCCCCCCCTGAATGCGTAGATAGCCGCATGTGTAGGGATGCAAGGTATGGTGTTGCGGACTTGACAGAACCGCTGGATGTACGAGCGGAGAGACTCATCGTCCCTCCGCTGTACCGCATGCAAGTCCGCCTCTTCGCCTGGGCGCGGATATGTGCCTTGGAAGTTAATGGTGAACTGCTGGCACAAGTCCTCCCAGGAGTGGGCCGACACGGGTGGCAGGTTCATTAGCCAACCCCGCGCCTGGCCCTTCAGGGCCATGGGAAAGAAGTTCGCCATGACCCTGTCGTCACCCCCCGCGGCTTCTATTCCAGTCGTGTAGATCTGGAGAAACTCAGCGGGGTTGACGCTCCCGTCATATTTTTCGGTGATGGTGGGCCGGAACCTCGGGGGCCAACGAACATTCCGAAGGCTCGCCACGAAGGCTCGACAGCCGGCACCACCAACCGGGGACACGGGGGGCCGGCCCCCGTGACCGGAATGGAACGGCGCCATAGAGGAGGAGGCGCCTTCCGTTGCATGGGCGGCGCGACGAGCGTCGTGCCGGCGCTCGATATCGAGCCGGGCATCTGGCCCCCCATGCATATTCTCATGAGTCGGAGGCGTTGACGAGGGAACCGCGGATGAACGGCGGGTGTCGGCCATCACCCGTCGTGCCCTCCGCCTCGACGACGTAGAGCCAGCGGTGGCAGCGCCAGAGGTCCCGACGGCAGAAGACCGCCTGCCGGTGCCTAGGCGCTACTGCGTCGTCATGACCAGGTTGGCCACGTCATCCATCCAATGTTGGGCCGGGGTCTCTGGATCGGGGACGACGGGTGGGTGATGCAAGAGTGCGCCCGCAGCCTGGAGCGCGCCCTGGGGCGTGCCGCCATCACCATAGGTGAGGCAGCGACGCACCCCGCCTCGCCGTCCTCCTCCATCGCCTGCGGGCGGCGAGGTCGCGGATCCCTCGACTTCCTCAGGCGCCTTCCCCCGCCCAAGATTCCGGCGGGAGGGGGACGACGGGGTGCGAGCCCGATGGCGCGGGTTCTGCTCCCGCCATCACCGCTGGCACTCAAAGAAGGATCGTACGCCACTGCCTTTTCGGCCATAGGGCTTACTTGGCGAAGCTTGGTGCACACGAAAGGAAATGGGGGCTCAGAAAAACACGCCCGCGCCCCCTACCTGGCGCGCCAGATGACGGAGCATGAAGCTCCTCACCGGGAGACCGCGCAGGCCCCCCTTTGCCGGTTCGACCGGGGGCGCAAGGTGAAATTCTTCGCCCCTGATATGTGGGATCCCAACGAGAAAAACGTGTGGACGCAAGCGATTTAGACAGGTTCGGGCCGCTAAGGAGCGTAATACCCTACTCCTGTGTTCTGGTAGATCTAAGAGTATGATGGAATCCAGAGAGAGTCCCCCCTCATCTCCTAGGCCTGGGCCTCCTTTTATATGGCAAGGGGCTACAACATGGGCCACGAGTTGCCTAAGAAAGAAAACATTCTTTTACATTTAGGGCTATCCTACCGTCGGAAGCAGCCTCTGACAGACGCCGCAACACGCCTTCGCTCGGTCAACCGACCCATCCGGGGGACGCCCATTTCAGCCTTCATTAAATGGCGAATGACTTTCGTGTCCCGCTCACATTGGGAACGGGAAACATCTGACCGGAGCTGGGGTACCAACTCCGGCTGAGAGACGAGAGACATAAGGCTCTCATCATTCTGATGGGACGGGGCGAGGCGTGCAGCAGGCCGCCTGGCGCGCGTGCGGTGCATAGGCATCCTGGCACCACCTAACCCGCGATCTGACCGGTTGTCACACCCTGAAGTTCTCCCAAATCGTAAAAATTGAATTTAATAATTTATCTGAGAAATTGTTTAATCAATCTGGAGAAAAGTCCAATTAAGAAATGCATTAAAGAAGTGGAAATGGCAAGGTGGAATTTTTCTTGAGTTCCCCATGTCAAAATACATTAATAGGATTTTTAGTGGAATTTTCAGAGCCCTAAAAATAATTTTAACCAATTAAAAACCTCAAGCGCAATAATTAAAACCCTGGAAATCCTTTTTCCTTTTCCTTTATCTTTTTCCTTTTTTTTTCCTCTTCTTGGGCCGTCGGCCCATTTCCCCTCCTTCCCAGGCCGCCGCCACCTCCCCGTGCCCCTCCCCATCCCGGGCCGGCCCAAGGCCGCCCGGAAGTGCGCGCCACCTCCCCGTGCTGCTCGCCTGCTGACGGGTGGGGCCCGCAGCAGAGTCCGTCTCCGACTTGGCCGGCCGCCGCGCCGCCCGCGCCGCCGTGTTTCGCGGGACTCCGCAACCGCCGCCGCCCGTGCCCTAGCCGCCCTCCTCCCCTATTTATTCCCTCGCGCCATGACCCCTCTCTCGTTTCCCGAGCGCCGCCGCCGTCTTCCGCCGTCGTCTTCCGCCGGTAAGCACCGTCGCCGGCGCCCCTTTTTCCCCCTTTGCCGCCGCCATGCGCGCGCCCGCTCCGCTGCTCGGCTACCGTCCCAAGTGGCCGCCGCGCTGCTCCGCCGCCGCCGTGCCGCCCGCGCGCACCCGCCGCCGTCTCCCCGCCACGCCGCCCAAACCCTAGCGCCGGCCGCTGCCGTGCGCCATGGTTGGCTCGGCCGAGCCCGAGCCCGGCCGCTCGGCCGCCCGCGAGCCTCAGCCGCCCGATCGGCCACCCGGGTCGATCTGGGCCGTCCGCGCCGCGCCGCGTGGCCTCGTGTCACCGCGCCGCCCCGCCGCGTGGTCGCCGCGTGGCTGCCACGTCGGCGCCACGTGTGCGCCATGTGGTGCGCAGCCGCCGCCACCACGGCTGACGTCAGCGGTGACGTCAGGCCTAGCCGTCGCCGCCAGCCCTGACGTCAGCATGACGTCAGCCCTAAGGGTTTATTGCGCAATAAATAATTGATTAAGGATTTTTCTGTTATAGTAAAAACACAGTTAATCTTCTAAAATTCATAACTAATTCATCCGGACTCCGTTTAAGTCCGTTCAAGTCTTAGAAAATTCATAAAAATGCAGAGAATCTATTAAAAATAGTTTTGTTCTTTGTTTCAGTAGACTTATAGCATGTATTGTTGTTTGCTTTGTTTGTCGCGTAGATTCCGGTAATTCCGACTCTCCGGTTTACTTTGAAGTCGTTGCCGAGGTCGATCCAGCGTAGGAGCAAGGCAAGTTATACTTATTCATTTGATCATATTGTACCTAAATTGCGAAACAGTCTTGTTTTTTCTCTAAATACTGCATTGTTTTATAATGTCACTTATGGGATAGTTTACCTATTGTACTCAGCCTTATATTGCCATTGTCTTATTTCTTTGATAGCTTGGGAAATAATTTGAGTAGTTGCTACAATAGAACTTGCTTAGCCTTGCTTAGAAACATTAGTTCACTAATGGGATAACTAAAGATTCACTTTTACTTGATGATGATTATCTCATGATGGTTCACGATGGTTAATCATGGGCGATTTAATAATTATTTCAACTAAAATCTAGTGTAATGGTGGGTTGTGAGCACATGGTTTTGATGGTCGTGCTTATGACAATTAAGGACCGGTTCGCGGGAAACACTGGAAGAATTACCGTACTTTCCACAAGCCAGCGTGGGTAATGGCTGGATTTGTAGTATAGCTTTTTCCTAGCCGACGTACCCAGGCGAGGGTGGGTGTGATGGAGTTGGGTCGGCAGGGGTGTACCCGTTGATCGGCTGCCGGATTCACCGAGGCACGAGGGGGGTCTGCCCGCTGCCGGGTAAGGGAGCGGGGGCGAAACCTGAGGTGTGGTGCACTTGGTTAGGAAGGGTTATGCGAAGGGTCCTGTCACAGCTCCTTTCCGGTGTACCGTGGTGGTATGTCAGCGCACAGTAATGTGTTGTGGGACTGTGTCTTGTGGGTACAGTTGTACACCTCTGATCAGAGTAAAACTATACGAATAGCCGTGCCCGTGGTTATGGGCGATCAACCAGATTCACTGTGATTAGTTGAACTCTCTAATAATTTGACTTAATGGAACTGGTGTAGTTCAGATGGTGGTTTGGGCATGTCGCAACGTGGTGTAGCGTTGGACAGTGATGATTTAATTATGATTAATTTACTCAACTGTTTTACTGCTTTCAACTATTGTTTTTAAATACGTATTTTATGCAAATAGCCTTTGCAGCTCTCCTTTGTTATTACTTGCATCATTATTTTCCTTTCCGGTATGACTTGTTGAGTACAGTGGGTAGTACTCAGTCTTGCTTTATTTTTCCCTCACACCAGAGTTGGAGTATGTTTCAGAGGAAGACTTTTCAGAAGAGTAGGCTTGTGGCTACCGTCGAGGAATGCCTGTGGATTGGAGTCGCTACGTTGCGAGTGTTTAGTTTATTAGAATAGTTTGTTTTTTTTCCGTTGCAGTTTTGTAAGAGATTTTTATAGTGTTTTGTAAGACGTGGATCTGTATGACAACTTTGTCGTTTGTGTACCCCTGGTTGGTCCTGGATAGGGATTTTAATATACATTCTGCTTTGGAAATTCTGGTAGTGAATTTTTGGGCGTGACACCGGTCTGCGACCGGTCACTCACCGTGACCGGTCACGAACCGGATATGCACGCGCCACGCTGCATTAAATGCGACGTAGTGCGCCCGTCTGAACCGCTATAAATGCGGTTAGGTGAGTACTGCCGCGCTCACCTAACCCGCACACGTGGCATCCAAGCCACAGGGGGTCGGGGCGCCCCATGTCTTGGGGGAGAAACGGGAGCGGCCCGACCCCGGGGGAAACTGGGAGGGCAGCCGCCACGTCACCCTCGGGCCCAACCCCTCCGGGGGAACGGGCCACGCGGATCCCTGTGGCCGTCCTTCCCTTTGGTCTCGATACCCCCGGGCCCGCATCACCGATAGCCGCCTAGCCGAGCGAGGGCCCTGCTGCAGCATCCGGGAGAGTGGCTTTCGAGTCAAGCGACAAGACACCCATTAAATGTAAAAGAATGTTTTCCTTCTATCTTAGGCAGCTTGTGGTCCATGTGTTAGCTCCTTGACATATAAAAGGAGGCCCAGGCCTGAGAGAGAAGGGGGACGGATCGAAAACAAAGGGAGAGACAGGGAGAGGAGAGCAACACTTGTATTCTCTGATTTTCCAGTCTCAGATCCACCACACACAGGAGTAGGGTGTTACGCTTCCTAGCGGCCCGAACCTGTACAACACTTGTTCTCTTTCTCTCTCTCTCTGGTGTGATCCGGGAAGGAAGGATTTCGCCCTACACCCCTGGTGAATCCGAAAAGGGGGGCCCTCTCTGCTCCCCGCTGAGGAGTTAACGCTCCGTCAGCTGGCGCGCCAGGTAGGGGGTCTTGTGCGTCTTCCTGACTCCACGCTCTCTCTTTCGTGTGCACCAAGCTTCGCCAAGTAAGCCCTATGGCCGAAGAGGCGGTGGCGTACAACCCTTCTTTGCGTGTCAAGGATGACGATGGGGAGCCGAATCCTTGTCACCAGGCACGCACTCTATCACCTCCCGTCCGTCGAAGCCCTAGGCGAGGAAGGCGCCTCAGGAAACGGAGGGATCCGCGACTTCGCTGCCGGCTGCCGACGGAGGAGGACAACGTGGCAGGGTGCGTCGCCGCCTCACCTACGATGACGGCGGCACACCACAGGGCGTGCTCCAAGCTGCAGGTGCGCTCTTGCATCACCCGCCCATCGTCCCCGATCCAGAGACCCCAGTCCAGTGCTGGCTGGACGACGTGGCCGACATGGTCATGACGGCACGGCAGCGCCTAGGCACCGGCGGGTGGTCGTCCACCGCCGGGACGTCTAGCCCTGCCATCGCCGGCTCTTCGTCATCAAGACTGAGGGCTCGACGAGCGACGACCAGCACACGCTGCTCGTCCGCAACCCCCTCGTCGACGCCCTCGGCCAGCCACGGGCATCACGGGAGCTTGCATGGGGGCCGGATGTCCGACTCGACATTGAGCATCGGCGCGATGAGCGTCGCACCGCCCATGTGGGGGAAGGCGCTTCCTCCTCTGGAGCGCCGCCCCACCCTGGTCACGGGAGCAGACCCCCCGTGTCCCCGGTCGGTGGTGCCGGCTGTCGAGCCTTCGTGGTGAGTCTTTGGAATGTCCGATGGCCTCCGAGGTTCTGGCCCAGCATCACCGAAAAATATGATGGCAGTGTCAACCCCGCTGAGTTCCTCCAGATCTACTCAACTGGGATAGAGGCCGTGGGAGGTGACGACAGGGTCATGGTGAATTTCTTTCCCATGGCCCTGAAGGGCTAGGCGCGGGGTTGGTTGATGAACCTGCCGCCCGCGTCGGTCCACTCCTGGGAGGATTTGTGCCAGTAGTTCACCACAAATTTCCAAGGCACATATCCACACCCAGGCGAAGAGGCGGACTTGCACGCGGTGCAGCGGAGGGACGACGAGTCTCTCCGCTCGTACATCAAGCGGTTCTGCCAAGTCCACAACACCATCCCCTGCATCCCTGCACATGCGGTCATCTACGTATTCAGGAGTGGCGTGCGGTACAACCGCATGCTCGAAAAGATAGCCTCCAAGGAGCCCCAGACCACCGTGTAGCTCTTTGAGCTTGCGGACCGCATGGCTCGAAAGGAGGAGGCCTGGACCTGGAACTCCTCTGGCTCTGGAGCAGCGGCTTCGGCTGCCCCCGAGTCCGCCGCCCGCTCCGGGCGGCGGGAAAGGAGGAGGAAGAAAAAGTCGGCCCGTTCCGATGACGAGGGTCACATCCTCGCCATCGAGGGCACTTCGCGGGCCCCGCGCAAGGGGAGGGCCGTGGGCGACAAAAAGAAGGAAGCTGGTGCTCCCAGCAGAGAGCGCCCGGTGGGCAAGTGGTGCACAGTGCACAACACCTCTCTCCACGACCTTGCTGATTGCCGCGCGGTCAAGAACTTGGCCAAGCGGACGAGGAAGTGGGAGGAGGAGAAGAGGCCGGAACACCGCGAGGGAAGGCCCCGACGACTTCTGCTGGTAACCGGCGAAGTGAGGCCAAGCAGAAGGCCCCCGCCGAGAATGTTGACGACTACGATGAGGACTTGGGTTTCCAGGAGCTCGAGGCCATCGTTGCCACCATTGATGGGGGAGCGTGCCCTCACGCTTCCCGTCGCAGCTTCAAGGCCATGAAGCGAGAGCTCCTAGTCGCTGTCCCTACCCATGAGGCGAAGCGGCGAGTGCGCTGGTCGGAGGTCACCCTCACCTTTGACCAAACCGACCACCCGTCATGCGTTGCCCGGGGAGGGCAGCTCGCGATGGTGGTCTCCCCCACCGTCTACAACGTGAAGTTGAGGCACGTCCTGATAGACGGCGGTGCGGCCTCCAACATTTTGTTCCCCGCGGCTTTCGACATCATCAAGGCCCCGGGGATGAAGCTCCAGCCATCCCAGCCGATCATCAGCGTGACGCCGGGGCACACGTGGACGCTAGGTTACATCGACCTCCCGGTCACATTGGGTGGCCCCACCAACTTCCGCACCGAGCAGCTGGACTTCGATGTGGCGAATCTCAATCTGCCCTACAACGCGGTCCTGGGAAGGCCCGCGTTGGTGAAGTTCATGGTGGCCACCCACTATGCCTACCTCCATATGAAGATGTCGGGCCCCAGCGGCCCATCACCATCCATGGCGACCTCAAGATCGCGTTGGCTTGTATGGAGCAGCACGCGAACAACCTCGCCGCGGTGTCCAAGCCCGCAGGCAGCAGTGAGAGGCCCGACGTCTCCACCTCGCGCGCCCCGAGGCAGCAGATGGCCTCAGGCGACAAGGTCCCTGTGAAGGAAGTCGCGTTGGGTGACGACCCGTCCAAGATCACCAAGATTGGTGGTCTCTTGGACAGCAAATAGGAAGACGCCCTCATCTCCTTCCTGCGGGCAAACGCTAACATCTTCGCGTGGAGACCGGCAAATATGCTCGAGGTCCCCAGGGAGGTGATCGAGCATCGTCACACCGTGCGGCCGGACGCAAGGCCCGTCCGACAGACGGTGCGGCGGCAGGCCCCGGAGCACCAAGCCTTCATCTGTGAAGAGGTGGCGCGGCTCCTGGAGGCCGGATTCATCCGTGAGGTCATCCATCTAGAATGGCTTGCCAACCCGGTCGTTATCTCCAAGGCGAGTGGCAAACTCCAAATGTGCATCGACTACACCGACCTCAACAAGGCATGTCCCAAGGACCCTTATCCCCTGCCACGCATAGATCAGATTGTCGACTCCACTGCAGGGTGTGACCTTGTGTGTTTTCTAGATGCATACTCAGGGTATCACCAGATTTGCATGGCTAGGACGGACGAGGAAAAAACTGCATTCATTACTCCTGTAGGTACTTATTGTTATACAACCATGCCTTTCGGATAAAAGAATGCAGGTCCTACTTTTCAACGTACTACTCGCATTTCCTTTGGTAGTCAGATAGGACGCAATATTGAGGCGTATGTCGATGACTTGGTTGTGAAAACGCGCAACCAAGAAACCTTGCTCTTGGATCTGGCGGAGACCTTCGAAAGTCTCCGCTCCACGCGCATGAAACTGAACCCCGAAAAGTGTGTGTTCGGTGTGCCTACGGGCAAGCTCCTCGGGTTTTTGGTCTCGGCCCGAGGCATAGAGGCTAACCCCGAGAAGATACGAGCAATAGAGCGGATGCGCCCCCTCGGCAGGCTTAAGGATGTGCAATGTGTCGAAACTTGGTTTCGGCAATAAGAAACTGGGGGTAGCAATCAAGCGCCAAACACGATGGGTTAGTGTGCAAAGGGATTTAGACAAGTTTAGGTCCCCTTAATGAGAGGTAATACCCTACTCCTGTTTCGGGGATTTCCTCTGCCGAGTGGTTTATTGATCTCTCGATCTCTTTCAATTTGTGTTCCCGTGAGTTTTCTCGATAT
This sequence comes from Oryza officinalis, assembly GCA_008326285.1. Taxonomy (NCBI): domain Eukaryota; kingdom Viridiplantae; phylum Streptophyta; class Magnoliopsida; order Poales; family Poaceae; genus Oryza; species Oryza officinalis. The sequence goes on along the minus strand of BDMV01000003.1, from coordinate 13,499,859 downwards.
CCCTCAAGGGACGTCCTACCCTCCTTATATAGGTTTAGAGGGTAGACTCACAAGTCGGATACCTAACTATACTCGGTATCGGACTCCATTATACTCCTGACTCAGGACTATAAGCCGTTCCTTATTACACAAGGTAACGTAATACTTAAGTCCTAAGCTAACTACATAATCATGATACCTAACCTATCCCCTATAGTCAGTCGGATAAGCTAGCCGTGTGGGTATATGATACCCATAATCTCCACAGTAGCCCCTGAGACCTTCACAGTCGACGAGATAACTTTGCCTCGAACCAGAATAACACATAGCCGAGTACCTTCTTAGCCGAGTGCTTTTATCGCCGAGTGCTTCCATCATCTCTGCCTGAGTCTCCCGAGTGCTTTATCATCCAATAGAAAGGCTGTGAAGGGCTGAAAAACATCTCAAAAATTATCAAGAATATATACTTAGGTGCATCGACTAGATGCACCTAATTAGGTGTAGCCCCCGACTAGTGTTTAGTTAAACAAACTAAGCACATAATCAAGAACTATAATAATCATACTTATCCAAGTGAAATAAATGCCTAGCCTAAGCCAAAGGCAATCATAAAAAATCATGTTATCCGAGTACTGGCAAGCTCATGTTATCCGAGTCGTTATGCCCGAGTCCTCTCAGAGCATACAACTCGTCCATCCTCAGGAATATGTTGTATAAACAATAGAAAATCAGAGTTAATAAACCCATAATAGATTTATTAATCATCTGAAAAATATGACCAAAATATTAAACAGCCTAAGCCTTAATATTGGTCTTAATAAAAAAGCACACCAAGGTGACAAAATAGAATTGATATAATATAAAATCAATTGCTTTGTAAAAACCAAACAGCTCCTGCAACCTATAGAAAAGTTACCAGGATAGTTATAAAAAACTTTACTGTTTGTCACCTTCCAAATTGCATCGTACCAATCCTCAAAAAATTGAGTAACTGTTGTATGAAAGGATTTTAAAGGCATTGGGCAATAAGACACGTGCATATTGCCAAGGCAAATTTGCTTAAGTCCCTAGAGACACGTGTCAAGCCACACCTAAATTATGGGCTGTAAGCTTCTCATGGGTCTCGGCCCAAATACGAGAAAGCCTATCGATACCCTAAAAATTATTGAAGCGCCGTCGTCTTCCCCACCGCTTCATCTTCTAAAAATTTCCCCTTTCGCGCTCCTGTTCACAAGCTCTTCGAAGAAACCTAGAACTCAAGCGCATCCAAATCCATCCATCTAGAAGCTCAAAGCTCCATCAAGATTCACCACGCACATCCAGCTCCCAACATTCCCTCTGAGAATCCTCGCTCCCGACACAAGATTCGCTCTTCCACAAACCACATCGATGGCAGAGGAGAGAGAAATCCCCTTCGACCAATGGGCAACGTCAAATGTGAAAGAATCGACCCTGCGGGAAATGGTGAAGGATAGAGTTCTTCCTGCCAAAGAAATCATCGGCTGGCGCCCGACGTACAGAGAAGAGTTCCCAACTCCAAACGCCGGTGAGATTGTAGTCTTTACCTACTTTTTCTATTGCGGATTTGGTATTCCCACTTCTGAATTCTTCCGTGGTATCCTCGATTACTACGGTCTCCAAGTTTATCATCTGAACCCAAACTCCATTCTGCACATCGCCATTTTCATCCATGTGTGCGAAGCCTTCTTGGGTATCTATCCTTACTTCAATCTCTTCCGCTGCATGTTCTCTCTAAAAGCACACCCAACCAAGGATAACCCTTTCGTTGTTGGTGGAGCCGGATTTGAAATCCGCGGTACTCTCCACAAAGATTACTTTCCTCTTCCCCTAAAATCTTCCAACAAGGGCTGGCATGCAAACTGGTTTTATATCTCAAACCTAGCCCCCAGTTTACTCGATTTCATCGGTCTCCCACCAATCCAACGAGCCAACTAGAATGCTCTGCCAAAAGATCAAGATTGGATAGAAGCTAACAACCTCCTGACTAAAATCCTTGAAATGAAGAATAAGGGCCTCCAAGGAGAACAAATCACTCGGCACTTCATCAAATGCCGACTGGCACCTATCAAAGAAAGGTCGAAGCCAGCATTTGAATATGAAGGCCAAAGTGATCCCAACCGGGAAGACCGTGAATCCCTGAATTTTTAGGTCTTGTGCGCCCGGATGTACAAGATCTTCTCTTCTGGAATTTCAGTGGACTACAGCAATAAGCTGCTGGTTGTTCCCTTTAATCTTAATCGACCACCTCCTCCGGTAAGTAGACTCTGCATCATGAACCACTTTCCAATCTATCCATGTTCTTCAATGTACCTTAAGAATTTTGCTTGCAGGCAAACGCTCTGATCGTCTCTAGCCATACAAAGTATTCCATGAATATACAACTGCCCAGCCGACTACCAAGAAGCCAACTGGCGGCCCAACAATCAAACCTCAAACTAAAGGCAAGAGAGCTGCTGCTACCGTCGAAGAGACTAGCAAACGTGCTAGCACACAAAGGAAAATGGTCGTAGATGACTCGGAGGAAGAAGCTGAGGAAATCCAGACCCCAAAAGCCAACACAAGCTCTCCTAGGCTATCCACGAGGTCTGCTCCAAAAATCAGGAAATCCAACAGGTATTCTTCTCACAACCAAATTTATCTTCTCGTTGAAAACCCGCTTATTTCCATCTTAACCATCTTTATCATCTTCTGCAGAAAACCTCAGGACATAGATCCCACCGGGCAGACAGAAAAAGTAAATCCATCCACAACGCCAAAAAAACTGAAGTCTGCAGAACAAGGGTCCCAGAACCCTCTCCCGAGTGAGGACATCCCCGAGGAAGAGCCCCTGACTACCAGCCAGGACACCCAGACTGGAAACCAACCGGACAAGAACAAACAAGGCTCATGCAGTCAAGAAACTCCGGTTGAAGATCCAACCCCAAGGACAGGTAACCTTCGATAGTCCCAAATCTCTTGTCCCGAACATACCTTCTGACTTCCATCTTCATTCATCATCTTTAGATCAAACAACCGAAGAAGGGGAGATTACTCGACTGAAGTCCACAGACGACTCAGTACCTCCAATCAAAATTGAGTGGCGAGATGCCGAAGGCAAAAGGCAGGGCATCGTGTTGAACAAGCAAAAAGAAGCCGAAGAACGTGATATGCTCGTCGCCAGCCTCAATGAAGCAACTCGGCTGATGAATGTATGTATAACTTCCTCATATCTCAACTGCATAGTCTTGTTTAATCGACCGACTCAACCTCCATAATGCAGAGAATACATCGTCGCTCAATGGCTAAGTCAGACACTCTAGAGAAGCTGGTACCTCATGTCAACTCTTTGGAAAATATCCAGCAAGATCTCAAAGAAGCCAGAGAAGAAGCCGCAGCTAGAGAGGTTGTCCTCAGGGAAGAAATTAGTAAGCTTCGAGATAAGAAGCTGGAACTTCGCGGTTCAATTGGAGGTAATAAAAACCAACTACTCTTGCTCTTGTATAATCTGTTCGAATTCATTAACTCCAAATCTTCATGTCGTAGCCAATATATCTGAGATTGATTCCCTCAAGGCTCAGCTGAAGAAGGCAGAGACTGATAATGCCAAACTTGAATCTGACAAAAATAAAGCCTTGGAAGAAATTCAAGGTAACCCCTGAAACTCATACTCATTGATCTAACTGATCTTGGTCATTTGTGTAATCTGAATCATATCAAACTTGTAGCTAATAAGATTAAATCCCATGCTCAATTTGAAGTCCTTGCTGAGAAAGTCCGAAGAGCCAAAAGAGTCCGGGATGATATCGCCAATGCTGCCATGCCAATATTGTCGGCGCTTTATGAGAACGGCCTCGGGACAAGCTCTATGGATGCCGTCGAAATCTTTGACAAACTCAAGACGGCTCCAAAAAAGTATATAGAGAGTATCACTAACGCCGCTATCATAAGTGCAAATCAAACCCTGGCGATGACGAAGTCGCTCTATCCTCGGGTGGACATGAACTCAACAGGAGAAGGCTTCGCTGATGGCACTTCCGATGAACAAGCCTTGGAGCTGATCAATAAAGCACAGGAATCGGCCAAGAAAATTGCTGCCAACATAACTGAAAACTTCCAGGGATAGTGTTGATGCAAAAAACACACACTGGCCTGGGAGATCTGCTTAGCTCCAGTGCAGGTCCAAAGACTTCTTTCGAGTTCTAGGCGTGCCAATTGGTTTGATCCTGCAACCAATAAGAAACAAAGAAAGCAAAATTAAATCCACCAATGATAGCCGATCGGCTGGTTTACCGATGACATATCATTGAGCATTGAGCCGATGCAAGATGCATTAAATCGGCTATAACAGATAAAGCAAGATAAAGCTAAATCTACTCAATCGGCTGTAAATATCAACAAAATATAATCTAAGTCTCAAAATATATTTAAACTAAGTGATTGGGATAGATCGGACAGGGCGCCGAGACAGTATAAATCACTTATGCCTAAATATATTATGAAGCATAGATTATACAAGTTTATAGCATAGCCGATTAAGCAAATCTAACATGTATCGGCTAGTACTCCGATACTACTTTATACAGAGATATTACCAAGAACAAAATATATTAAACAACCTGTCAAACTAATGTTAAGATGATCCTAACCAGATTTGACAACAAGCTCAATATATTTTACTAAGTTAATATCTCGATATAAAGGGCAGATTTAATATATCAAGATAACAAGATAATTAAACCAGGTAAGGTCGGCTGAAATCCCGACGCTATCTCTATTAGCAATCATAAACAGGCTAGAGACTATGGTTCTAAACATGATTTAGTAGGTCAAACCTAACTGATGCAGCACCAAATATGTAAAGAAACACAATGTCTAGATAATCAAGTCGATGAAAACCTTTTTGAGATGGTAGATATATTGTGTAATCTAAACCAGCATCAATATATAACTCTATTGGCTAGTTTTCTGTAAAACAGTTATTAGCCAATCTGAGTTATATGCTGATATCAATCTAGATTATACAATATATATGATAACTCGACGATTTACACAAACCAGATTAGAGTGTCATGAAGATGGAAGCACTAATCCCGAGAGCGCAAGCCGCCATAACAAGTTTTACCTCTTGCTGGAGATCGAAACCGATGCAGCCCAACTCGAAAGCAAGAACTCGTCGAAAAACGATGAAAGAGTAAAGGTGGCGATGCGCCGAAGTTGTTGTATTGATCTGTCCTTTTCTTTACACGAACCTGGGTTCAATTTATACCCAGAACTCCACGATAAGTCCCTATCGGACACGACTCCTATTTCTATTACAACTCACATTAAAGACAATTCCCTAATACAAACTCTAACCGACAGTATCTACTAGGAAACCAACATTATATCCTAAGTAATAGATACAATTCCCTTCTTCGGGCTCAATCCGTAGGTGGGAATCCTCATGAAGCTCACCAACCGAACCCGACAAAGACTCTGTTATCCTCTCGTCGGAATTGGCTACATCGGCTATCCTTGTCCGACTCTGTCCCAGCCGATGGTCACAATAGCCGACTCGGTCATCAGCCGATACACACCGTAGCCGATTCGGTCACCAACCGATTCTTGCTCTGTTTTGGTAACCGCCAGCTTCCTCCAAATCCGCTTTGATTCTATCTTCAGATCTAATATTTGATTTACCAAATTTGGTCGTTAACAGATAGCTTCTTTGATGTAAAGCACTGTTGTAATCTAACTTGTAAATTCTCAGCTTATTTATGCTTATGCCCTAATTTGAGTTTTCGCATCTAATTTCTTAAAAATTTTCGTTTGACTGTCACCAAGCCTAGACTTGATTAAGCCATCAAAAAATTTTCAGTCCTTATCTGCTTAACTCAAACCAGAACACTAAACATTGATAAATCAAGTACGAACAAGTCATTATTGACAAGAAACTTCACACCTTATTGATATTCATTGCCCTCGACTGACAACTCAAGAAGGTAACTCACTTGAAGTCGGCAGTTAAGAGAAACATGATATAATAAGTCTAAGTATAATATCAACGAAGGTGTTCAATATTCCAAGAATTCTCCACCATGGTCCCATCTTCGCGCTTCAAACGATATGCTCCTGGCCGAGTGACCTCAGCGATTATATAAGGGCCTTCCCATAATGGAGATAACTTATGTCTGTCCTTTGTAGTCTGAATCCTCCGTAGAACCATATCACCAACGATAAAAGCTTGTGACCGAACGTTTCGATTATGATAACGTCGAAGTCCTTGAAGATACCTAGCCGACTGAACCAATGCAGCCTCACGAACCTCTTCCAGTCGGGTCAAGTCGTCAACTCTGTCTTGATCATAGCGTTCATCGTTGAAACTGCGAACTCGAAGAGATTCGAACTCCATCTCACTCGGCAGCATTGCTTCAGCCCCATAGACTAAAAAGAAAGGTGATTGGCCAGTGGCCCGACTGGGTGTAGTCCGCAATGACCATAATACCGAATGCAACTCTTGGACCCATCTCCCAGCGTAAGGACGTAGCCTATCAAACACTCGGGCCTTAATACCTTGAAGAACCAAACCATTGGCACGTTCAACCTGTCCATTGCTTCTAGGGTGTGCCACCGAGGCATAGCAAATCTTGATTCCAAAATCCTCGCAAAATTCTTTGAAGACGCCGCCAGTGAACTGAGTCCCATTATCGGTTATGATCCTGTTAGGAACACCCAAACCGATGCACAATATTTAAAATAAAATCTCACGTCTTATCTGCGGTTATTGTAGCAACCGGTCTAGCCTCAATCCACTTGGAGAACTTGTCAATTGCAACGAATAGATGTGTAAATCCTTCTGGAGCCTTTTTGAAAGGACCCACCATGTCCAGGCCCCAGACCGCAAATGGCCATGACAATGGGATTGTTTGTAACTCTTGGGCTGGAACGTGGGTTTGCCGAGCGAAGAACTGACAACCTTCACATGTGTGGACCACCTTGTCAGCATCAGAAACTGCCGTGAGCCAAAAAAACCTTGCTTGTAAGCCTTGCCCACCAAAGTACGTGTTGCAGCATGACTGCCGCAAATTCCCGAGTGAATGTCATGCAACAACTGTCATCCCTCCTCAGGAGTGACGCATCTTAACAGAACTTCAAACGGGCTTCTTCTGTATAACTCCGAATCAACCATGACATAACTTTGACTACGACGTCGGATTCGCTCTGCGTCATCCCGGTCTTCCGGTAACTCCTGCCGAGTCAGAAAATTGATGAACGGCATCCTCCAGTCGACGTCGAGCATGGTGATCTGGTCTATAACTTCTTCATTAGCGACTGATTTCTTAGCAATAGTCGGTTCATAGAAGTGTTCTACAAAAACATCAGTCGGGGCTGCTTCTCGCTTGGACCCAAACCGTGCTAATTCATCTACCGCCTCATTGTTGTACCTTAAAACATGAGATAACTCCAGGCCGTCAAACTTGTCCTCCAGCTTGCGAACTTCTTATCGATAGGCTGCCATATTATTGTCTAAGCAGGACCAATCCTTCAATACTTTATTGACCACCAACTGGGTATCTCCTCGTACAACCATCCGTCGTATGCCAAGTGACACAGCAAGTCGTAGACCATGAAGTAAAGCTTCGTACTCTGCTACATTGTGTGAGGCAGGAAAATGTATATGGAGAACATACCGTAGCCTCTCCCTAGTCGGGGAAATCAAGACAACTCACGCTCCAAAGTCGGTGACTCGTTTAGACCCGTCAAAATGCATGGTCCAATATTGCAGCTCCTCCCTAGGTATATCTTCTTGACGCTCGCTCCACTCGGCCACAAAGTCAGCCAAGATTTGAGATTTTATAGACATTCTAGCTTTGAAGGTAATATCCAGTGGCATCAATTCCAAGGCCCACTTTGCGATGCGCCCAGTAACCTCCCGGTTATGGATGACATCGCCGAGTGGAAAAGACGTGACCACGGTAACCGAGTGACTTTGAAAGTAATGGGCCAACTTCCTGACGGTAATTAGGACTCCATATAGTAATTTTTATACCTGAGGGTAACATGTTTTGGATCCGGCCAGCACCTCGCTAACGAAGTAGATCGGCCTTTGAACTTTGTGAGCTCGTCCTTCCTCCTCACGTTCGACGACCAAGATCGTGCTGACCACCTGGTAGGTTGCGGAAACATAGAGCAACAGAGGTTTCTTGAGGGTAAGGTGACGCCAACACGGGTGGCGTTGTGAGGAATTCCTTGAAGTCTTCAAAAGCTTTCTAGGTCTCCGGGGTCCATTGAAATTTGTCTGTCTTCCTGAGCAATTTGAAAAAGGGCATGCCTCATTCGCCAAGTCTAGAAACGAAACGGCTCAGCGCCGCCATACAACCGGTAAGCTTCTAGACATCCTTCTGGGTACTCGGGGGCTTCATATTCCGGATAGCGTTGATCTTCTCCAAATTGGCTTCAATACCGCGATGAGACACCATAAAGCCGAGTAACTTGCCTGACGGCACGCTAAAAGTGCACTTCTCCAGGTTCAACTTCATTCTGAAGGACCGAATATTTGCCAAAGTCTATTCTAAGTCAGCGATCAGATCCTATTTTTGCTTGGTCTTGATGACAACATCGTCGACGTAAGCTTCCACGTTCCTCCCGAGTTGATTCTGAAGGCATCTATGGATCATACGCTGGTAAGTAGCTCCGGCGTTCTTGAGGCCGAAAGGCATCGTGATGTAACAATAAGCTTCAAACAGGATAATGAATGATGTCTTCAAGCAGTCGAACTCCTTCAAACTGATTTGATGATATCCCGAGTAATAGTCCAAGAAGCTCAGAAGCTCACAGCCGGCTGTTGAATCGACGACTTGATCAATACGTGGCAAACCAAAGGGATTCTTGAGACAAGACTTGTTGAGATCGGTGTAATCTACACACATGCGCCATTGCCCTGTCTTCTTCCGAACCAAAACCGGGTTGGCCAACCAGTCGGGGTGGTAAACTTCTTTGATGAATCCAGCCGCCAAGAGCTAGGCGAGTTCTTCTTTGATAGCATCCCTTCGATCTTGGGCAAAATGGCGGAGCCGTTGTTTTATAGGTTTCGCATCCTCTTTAACATTTAATGAGTGCTCAATCACCTCTCTAGGAAGGTTGCAGCTTTCCTTGTCGCAGGTGAAGGCTTGTTTGACGTTGCTACGCAGGGAGATGACTTCATTGGGTCCGGGCATATTCATCATAAGATAGTTGTAGTATGGTACCACCATGAACTTGGTGAGTGCAGGTCTTCCGATGATTGCATGATAAGCTGCTTCGAAGTCGGTGACCTCAAACCTGATGTTCTCTGTTCGGAAGTTTTCCCGAGTGCCGAAGGTGACCGGAAGGGTGATTTGCCCGAGTGGCGTAGATGACAGCCCTGGGATGACTCTGTGAAAAGGGGCTGAACTCGGCTTCAATTCTGATCTCGGGATTTGCATCTCGTCCAGAGTCTTGACGAAAAGGATATTGAGGGCGCTACCGCCGTCGATGAGGACACGCTTAAGCTTGACGTTGCGAACCACCGGGTCTAGTACCAGGGGATACCGCCCTAGGTGAACCACTCGGTCAGGGTGATCCGAGCGGTTGAACGTGATAGCCACCTCCGACCATCGTAAGTAATGTGGGACTTCTGGTTGTACAGCATTGATTTCCCTGTCGGTCAGCTTCTGCTTCCTCTTCGACTCATACGCTAGCGGTACTCCGAAAATATGGTTTAACTCGGCTCTGTGATCTTGGAAAGGCTCTGAGCCACCAGCTGGGTCGTCCCTCCTAGTTCCTGAAATGCCGACTCCATGTGACGGCTTCTGATGTAATTGACTTGCATATTGCTCGGCGAACTGTTTGTAGATGAAACAATCTTTGGCTGCGTGCTTGTGATTCGGGTGATGAGTGCATTGGGCGTTCATGATATTCTCGTAGGCAGTGACTCGAGGACGCTATTGTTGGTAGTTAGACGGCAACCAAATCCACGGGCTTACGCTTGCGAACTTTTTGGCCGTTATTGTCGTTGCCGTTGCCGTTGTCCTTCTTGGGGCACCAACTACTCCCGGATTGCTTGTCATTCTTGTCCTGCCGTGAGGCTTTGATTGCATCGTCCGATTTGGCGTAGGAGTTGGCTGTCTCGAACATCTTCTTGACCGTCCTCGGAGGCTTACGCCCAAATTTGCCGATCAGCAACTCGTCACGGACGCCTTTCTGGAACGCGGCTATGATGACGTCATCGGTAATGTCGGGGATCTTGTTTCGCTTCTCCGAGAAACGCCGAATGTAGTCTTTCAATGACTCGTCGGGCTTTTGAGGAAGAAGTTGGTGTTGTCGACTCGGGTCTGGAGTATGGCCTCGCGAGCGGAGCGTCCAGCCGCCCTCAAATCTCGTTTTCTCTTGTCGGCTTCTTCTTTCCGCCTGAGCTCCTCCTCCTCCATACGCTTGCGCTCCTGTTCGAACTTGGCTCATTCCTCTTCTGCAACCCTACGGGCCATGGCTGAGTCGGTCTCGGCTACTTCGGCCATGAGGATGTTGAAGAACATCGAATCATAGTCCTTGTCGAAGTCGGAGTTGTTGAATTCGTCCGTGGAGATGTTGTAAAGGTCGTCGAAGTCGAAAGAGCTGAGGTAATCAGCGATCTCAGTAGATGAGCATGATTCGAGTGGTTGAATCATGACGGCAATTTCCCTGGAGCTCGAACCACAGCGTGACGATGAAGAAAATTGTCCCAAGTGGATCGATTCTGACTCAGATAGAAGATTGTGGTAGATCTCAGCGTTGTTTGGTTACCCAAACGGCGCCGAGTGGTTTCCCCTTCCCGACTGGTTCGAATCCGAGTCAAGGAGAGAGATCTTGCCAAAATTATCGGTAATGAAGTCGAGGCTGCCGAAGCGGAACGCCTGTCCCGGAGGAAAGGCGAAGTCATCGATGCCTGATGAAAATCCCATCGCGCTAGTCGGCGAGATGAAGAAGAAAACTTGACGCAGAGCCTCTACCTGGCACACCAACTGTCGAAACTTGGTTTCAGCAATAAGAAACTAGGGGCAGCAGTCAAGCGCCAAACACGATGAGTTAGTGTGCAAAGGGATTTAGACAGGTTCAGGCCCCCTTAATGAGAGGTAATACCCTACTCCTGTTTAGGGGATTTGATCCGCCGAGTGGTTTATTGATCTCTCGATCTCTTTCAATTTGTGTTCTCGTGAGTTTTCTCGATATCCCTCAAGGGACGTCCTACCCTCCTTATATAGGTTTAGAGGGTAGACTCACAAGTCAGAGACATAACTATACTTGGTATCGGACTCCATTATACTCCCGACTCAGGACTATAAGCCGTTCCTTATTACACAAGGTAACGTAATACTTAAGTTCTAAGCCAATTACATAATCATGATACCTAACCTATCCCCTATAGTCAGTCAGATTAGCTAGCCGTGTGGGTATATGGTACCCATAATCTCCACACGATGCGTCACAGGATGCATGGCTGCCCTAAGCCGATTCATATCGAGGCTGGGATAGAAGGCGTTGCCCCTATTTCAGCTCCTTAAGCGCTCCAGGCCGTTCGCTTGGACGGAGGAGGCTAAGCAAGCCCTCGCCCAGTTGAAGGCTTACCTCAGCTCTGCCCCGGTCCTGGTCGCCCCGGAGCCCGAAGAGTCGCTGCTGCTTTATTTAGCGGCAACCCCGCAAGTAGTTAGCACGACGTTGGTCGTGGAGCGCGACGAGGAGACTCCTCGGTCTAAGCGCCTGTCACGTCCCGATTTTCGACCGGGATTAAAAATCGTTAAATAATACATTTTCCAGAAATTTAATAAAAATTAAAAGCAATTTAAACAAGTGAAATTAGCAACGGGTTGGCGCAGAATTTCGACCCGTCCAGCAACCAAACGGGTTCCACGTTACCACGGCGGCCTGGGAGATCTGCTTAACTCCAGTGCAGGTCCAAATGGCTTGCCTAGTCGTGCGTAGAGCGTGCCAGTTGATTTGATCTGCAATCAACAAGAAACAAGTAAACCATGTCAGAAAACAATGGTCGATCGGCCGATAAGCCGATGTCACATTGTTATAGCCCAGCCGATAGGGCAAAGCTGTATCGGCTTACTCAAGATAATAAGTAAATTGAAACAAATCTAATCTCATCGGCCCATATTAACATGTCTAAAGCAAATTACTGGAACCGGCCGATGAGGGTATCATGAAGATAAATACACTAGCTAATACCCTAGTGTAAACTTATACAAGCCAATCGGCCGATATAAATACACCAACCACAGAGAAATCTTAAGGACACCCTGCGACCAATATGTTTTTATTCGTCGATCCGCATGTATAAGTGGCAAATACATGCAAAAACATAAATAATCACATGCACTAAGTAAAACCGGCTGAAACCCCGGCGCTATCCTTAATTACAATCAAAAGTAGGCTTTGTGTTAGATCTCAAAACACGACTAAGGTCGATGGCAACTCAAAGTGTGAATCGAGACTTAACACAAAGAAAATCAAGCCGTCGATTGCTTTTGGGGATGGTAGATGCATTGAACAATCTAGCCAAGCATAAGAATTAAACCATCGTCGGCAACAAACCCTAAAACGAGTAAGTCACTGGCGAGGCGTAATTAAAACACCTATCAAAACTATCCAAGACATGATAAACGACGATCACATCATCGAGGCTTAACGTGTCTAAAGCGACACGCTAGCCCCGACGATGCAAATCATCGGGAACGAGTTCTTACCTCTGCTCCGGGGAAGCAAGAACTCGTCAAAGAAGACCTCTTACGAGGGTTGGCGATGCGCTGAAATAGATTAAACTGATTTGTTGTATTGAATTGTGAGAGAGTTTCTATGTACAAACTACCGGGATATTTATACCCGAGATTACAACAGGGTCCTTGTAGGACACGATCTTATCTCTAACAAACAACAAGTCTTCACGGCAGACTCTTGCCACAGATTAGATCTAAACCTACTTGATTTACAAGATACAATCGCCTAAAAACTGAGCTTTATCTCTATTTGGCAAATTCCTTAAAGCTTATCTTGAGCCCAGACCAAGCCCACGCTGACTCTGCTAACTTACAACCCGTATCGGCCAACAATCACATCGAATCCGTATCGGCCGATACGTCCTTTCTGGCAGCACCTCCCCAGTCCGATACGGTTACCGAGTCCGATACAAAGACTGGTCCGACTCCAACTCAATCCTTCTTCTCTGCTTCGGTTTTCTCTTTTACTTCCAGGTCGATTACCAAAATCCATCGTTAACACAAGGAAATAAAAAATTTCCTTTAAAAATTATGGCCGGAAATATTTTTGTAATATTCCCCGTGCCCTAAAGTACTCTCCAAAATTTTTCGTGAATTTTTGGAGCTAAAGAAATAATTTAAAAGTCACAAAGTTCATTTAACAAATTAAATTAATTGAAAAACAAATTAAAAGGGTCCCTTTTGTTTTGGGCCGTTTTCGGCCCAAAACTCTCTCTCTCCTGCGGCCCACGGGCCACGTCCCTCCCTCCTTCCTCTCTCCTCGACCCAAGGCGGCCCAAGCCGCCGCCGCCTCCCCGCGCCCCTCCCCTCCCGGGCCGGCCCAAGCCGAGCCGCCCCGGAATCCGCGTCGGCTCCCCGCGCCGCCTGTGCCGCTGCCGCGTGGGGTCCCGCAGCCGAAAACGTCAGCCGCCCGACCGCCGCCGCGCCGCCTGCGCCGCCACGAATCCCGGCGGGATTCCTGGCCGCCGCCCGCTCGGCCTATTTATTTCCCCCCCCTCCCGAGGCGTCCTCCTCGTTTTTCCCCCGCCGCCGCCGCTCCCCAAACCTAACCCTAGCGCCGCCGGTTTCCGCCGCCGGTGAGTACCGCCACCGCCCCCTTTTTCCCTCCCGGCCGCCGCCGCCGCGCACGCCGCCTGTGCCGCCGCGCCCGCGCGCCGCCGCCGCGCCGCCGCCGTGCCGCCTCAGCCGCCAGCCGCCGCCGCCGCCCGTGTGCCGTCGGATCGGCCACTCGGGCCGATCCCGGCCGTCCCTCCCCGTCCCGCGTGGCCGCCACGTAGGCGCCACGTGGCCGCCGCGTCGGCGCCACGCGTGCGCCACGTGATGCGCCGCGGCGCCGTGGACCCGTGGACTCGGTCCACGGTGGACCGGCCGCCGCCGCCGCTGACGTCAGCGATGACGTCAGCCCTAGGATTAATTGCGCAATAAATCGATTTAATTTCCAGAAATTCATTTAAATGGTTCAAAACTTCTAAAATTCATATCTAATTCATACGAACTCCAAATTGAGCTATTCAACTTGCAAAATTCATCTAAAATTGAGCTCTACATGTTTGTTTACTTTTTATGTACTGTTCACTTTGTTTTTATTAGAGTTTTTCCTTGTTTTGCGTGCCAGCGTGTAGATTCCGCAGTTTCGGAAGTTCGCTCTCGCGAAGAAAGAAGTTCGGAAGATTGTTTGAAGAAGCAAGGCAAGTCACACATTCCCCTTGAGCATGTTGTACCTATTTTATGAAATGTTTTACGTTTGCAAATAAAGTGCATGTTTTGCTAATTACATGGGAATAGGGTTTACATATCCGTCTGCTTGTGCCATGTTTACTTGTTAAACCGTCCTTTGTTAACTGTGGGTGATAATTTGACTAGCGTAAGTCACTTATGTTGACTTTGCTAGAATTATATATGCTTAGCCATGCTTAATTACCACTAGCTCATTTAATGGGATAATTACACTGTTTACAATTAGCTTCTAACGAGCGGTTCGCTCGGGACACTCGACCAGGTTTTGTTGGTCGTAATTATCCAACTAAAATATGACTTAATGGTGGGCTGTGGGTGCATGGTTTTGCTGGTCTTACCCATGGCAATTAAGGACCGGTTCATGGGAAACCCTGGAAGAATAGCAGTGCTTACCACAAGCAAGAATGGGCAACTGCTAGACTCGTAGTATAGCTCTTTCCTAGCTGACGCTCCCAAGCAAGTGTGGGCATGATGGAGTTGGGTCGGCGGGGGATTTACCCGTTGATCGGCTGCCGGATTCACCAAGGCCGAGGGGGGGCTGCCCGCTGCTGGATATAGGGAGGGGGACGAAACCTGCGGTGTGGTGCGCTTGGTTAGGAGGAGTTATGCGAAAGGTCTTGTCACGATTTCCCCCTTTGCAGTATCGTGGTGATACTTTGGGGCATGGTAACATGTGTGGAATCGTGTCTTGTGGGTACAGTTGTGCACCTCTGATCAGAGTAAAACTATTCGAAGAGCCGTGCCCGCGGTTATGGGCGATCAACCAGATTCACCGTGATTAGTCCCACATGCTTAATTAATTTGACTTAATGAACTGGTATAGTTCAGGTGGAATGGTTGGGCCTGTTCAACGTGGTTGTAGCGTTGTTTAGTGGAGATTTAATATTGCCTTAATTAAACAACTATTTTACTGTTTTAAAATAAAAAGGTTTTCAACCGCTTTTCTGCAAATAGCCATAAGCCTCCCTTTGTCTCCCCTGTGCACGTCTGCATCATTGGTGTGGCTTGTTGAGTACGGTGGTTGTACTCAATCTTGCTATTTTTCCCCCTTTTCAGAAGTTTAGTACTTCTGAGTTGAAGATGAAGTTAGAGGACCAAGGCTCAGACCCCAGTTGAGTTTGCCTGTGGAGTGGAGCTGAAGCCCCGTTAGGATCGCCTCTTTCCGCTGCCGTTTTTCTTTTTGGTGTGAGGACTAAGTGCCTCTGTTGTAAGTATTTATCACTTTATTTACGTTTGGGTCTATTTATTGATTTGTCGTTTTGTGTACCCTGGTTGATGCCTGGACAGGGAATTAATACACAAAATGGTCTGGAAATTTGGGAAAAATTTTCGGGCGTGACAGCGCCCCCACCCTATGTCAACCCGACCTGGGCCAGAGAAGGGAGGAGAGCCCCTGAGCCGGACGGCGGCCTAAGGCCCCTGACGACCGGATGTGGCCCTCTGCCCGCTCGTCAGACGGCGCCGAGTGCCCCCGATCCCCAGGAAGGCCCCGAGGCCACTGAGGGAAGGCGCGGCCCAACGCCCTCCGACCCCGAGGTCACCGGCACAGAGGCCGAGCGGGCCTAGCAAGGCCCCTCTGGCAATGAGCGCCCCGGGAACGGTGCCCTCAACGAAGAGTCTTGGCCCCACCGAAAGGTGCAGTGGCCCGTCTACTTCGTTAGTGAGGCGCTGCGGGACACCAAAACCCGATACCCTCAAGCCCAAAAAATGCTTTATGCAATTCTGATGACTTCGAGGAAGCTGCGCCATTACTTCCAGGCGCATCGGGTCATCGTGGTCACGTCCTACCCCCTCAGCCAGATCTTGCGCAACCGAGAGGGTACCGGGCGGGTGGTGAAGTGGGCGATCGAACACTCCGAGTTCGATCTGCGCTTCGAACCATGCGACGCAATCAAGAGTCAGGCCCTCGCCGATTTCGTGGCCGACTGGACCCGACTCCTGAACCCGACCTCGGGCTCTCCGCCCCCGAGGCCAAGGCAAACCTCCCGCAGCAGCCTCACGCCGCCTAATGGGTGATGTAGTTTGACGGCGCCCTCACCCTCCAGGGCGCCGGCGCTGGGGTCACCTTGACCTCACCGAGCGGGGATGTCCTCAGATACCTAGTTCACCTAGATTTCCAGGCGACCAACAACATGGCGGAGTACAAGGGACTCCTTGCGGGACTCAGGGTGGCGGCCGGAATGGGGATCCGCCGCCTCCTGGTGTTAGGCGACTCTCAGTTGGTCGTGAACCAGGTCTCCAAGGAGTACCGATGCTCCGACCAGCAAATGGAAGCCTACGTTCACGAGGTGCGACATATGGAGTGCCATTTCGACGGGTTAGAGCTTCGGCATGTGCCCAGGCGGGACAACGCGCTCGCCGATGAGCTCTCAAGGCTCGCTTCATCGTGAGCCCCGATCCCACCGGGCGCCTTTGAAGAAAGGCTTGCCCAGCCATCGGCGCGCCTCGACCCCCCGAGGGAGTCAGACGCTGCCACGCCACCCCCGAGGCACATCGGAGTCCAAGCCTCAGGGTCCAAGGGGGTCGAGCCCAACCCCCCAAGACAGATCGCCTAGATGACTGAGATCCAAGCATTCCTCAAAGAAGAGACTCTACCCAAGGATCAAGAAGGGAGTGAGCGCATCACTCACATCTCCAAGCGCTACGTGCTGGTAGAGGGGGCCCTCTACCGGCACGGAGCCAATGGGGTCCTCCTAAGATGCATCTCTCGGAATAGGGCATCGAGCTTCTCGGTGATGTCCATGAGGGCAAGTGCGGAGCCCACTCCGCCTCGCGCACCTTGGTCGACAAGACTTTCCGCTAGGGTTTCTACTAGCCGACGGCGCTCCATGATGTAGCTGACCTGGTCCGGCGATGCAGGGCGTGCCAGTTCCACGCCAAGCAGATGCATCAGCCGACCCAAGCCCTGCAGACCATTCCACTTTCATGGCCGTTTGCGGTCTAGGGGCTGGACATCCTGGGCCCCTTCAGGAAGGCCCTGGGCGGGTTCGAGTACCTCTACGTCGCCATCGACAAGTTCACCAAGTGGCCCGAAGCTTACCCTGTCATCAAGATCGACAAGCACTCGGCCATCAAATTCATCAGGGGCATTACTGTCCGGTTCGGGGTGCCCAACCGTATCATTACGGATAACAGCACCCAGTTCACCAATAAACTGTTTGGCGACTACTGCAACGACATGGGCATCAAGCTCTGTTTCGCCTCCCCCGCCCACCCTAGAAGCAACGGTCAAGTGGAGCGCACCAACGCGGAAATCCTCAAAGGCCTTAAGACCAAGACCTACAACGTCCTCAAGAAGCAAGGGGACTCATGGATCAAGGAGTTACCAGCGGTGCTTTGGGCAAACCGGACCGCCCCGAGCCGAGCGACAGGAGAAACGCCTTTCTTTCTGGTCTACGGCGCGGAGGCGGTCCTCCCATCCGAGCTCACCCTGAGGTCCCCTCGGGCCACCATGTATAGCGAGGCTGATCAAGATCAGCTTCGCCGAGACGACCTCGACTACCTGGAAGAGTGAAGGCGACGTGCGGCCCTCCGAACCGCGCGCTACCAGCAGAGCCTACAGCGCTACCATCAGCGCCACATCTGGGCCCGGTCACTCTGCGTCAACGATCTCGTCCTACGCCGCGTCTAAACGCGTGCTGGATTGAGCAAGCTCTCACCAATGTGAGAGGGACCGTACAGAGTGATCGGCGTCCCCCGGCCGAGCCCGGTTCGATTGGCCACGGAAGACGACACAGAATTGCCTAACGCGTGGAACATCGAGCATCTTCGCCGCTTCTACCCATAAAAGGGTCGAGAGTTGTGCCTCGGGCTCGGGCCAACCCCGTGTGCCCTCTCGGGCATACAGGATTGGCCGGGGGCTCCCATTATATATTTATAAATGTTCCTTTATGTGCTTCAATAGCAAGCTTTTCTGATTTTTATCTAAGGCCGTGCCTGTCTTGTTTTTTCCCTTATCGGTATTTTGGCTTGAGTTGGTTTGTTCGTGCTCGTTCCTATCCTCGGCAGCCTGAGCCGTCTAGAATGCCAACGAGGCCTAGAACCAAGCTGTGCCCTGAGACGCGGTGAGCTCTGGGGGGAATTGGCAATGGCCCACAATTGGGTCCTTCATAACCCCCGGTCACCGCGTTCCCGGCCTGGCCAGCCTCGACACGCGGATCTCCCCAAGGCATTAGCTCTGACCCATACTGTTTGAGGCCGGGGCCCGAGCTCAAACCCCCGCTCAAGCCAAGCTCAATGGGATCACAAGACAGACCAGCCTTATTGTGCGCCAGAAAGCGTAGTTGACATTGAATTAAAAATTTGTTTTTTGCAGGAAGACAAAACTTACAGGAAATGTGTATACAAGCATGGCCCGGAGGCCTCAAAGCAAAAAGACGAAAAGATAAAAAGGTAAGGGCGCGCTCAGCCCGAAGGGCTCAGGCCACCCGCCTCGCCGTCGCTGTCGCCATCATCACCGCCGTCGTCGCCGTCACCCTCCTCATCGGAGTCCAACACGAAGACCAGCCGAGGGGTCGTCCCCTTGAAGCTGTGGACGATCTCGTCGGTGACCCCCCGGACTTGGGCGCGTGCGTCGGCCTCGGTCCCGGGGGGGAACTTCTTCGAACAGCACCCACAGGGAGAAGTCGGGGTCGCGGGCCTTGTAGCTCGCTAGCACGAGCTCCACCGCCCCTCGGGTGAGGTCCCTCGAGGAGGACTTCACCATCTCCTCGATTTCCTCGGGGAGCTTCTCGAGGTCCCCGGCCATCTTCGAGAGGCGGTGAGCAAGACCCCCCTGGTTGGCGGCATATTTGGGGTGCCGGCCGCGCCACATGCCCGCCCGACGCCCCGCGCGGTCAACATGGGTGACGGCATCTCGCAGCATGCCGAGCCCCACCTCGTTCGCCAGCCGGAGAGCTTCGAGCTCCCCGGCAGATGAATCCAGGGTGCCCTGCAGCTCGGCGATGGTGCCCTCGGCGGCCGCAAGGCGGGCGGCTTGGTCGTCCTGGTCTACGGCCACCCCGCTGCTGCGCGCCAGCGCGTTCAGCTCCTTTGCCCGCGCCTCGAGTGCGGAGGCGTGCTGATCCAACGTGGCCCTCTCGGCGCGGGCACTCTCCAGATGACGGCGCTCCTGCTCCTTCTGCGTCTCCTCGCAGAGGCATAGATTTCCCGCCAGCCGCAGCCTCAGCCTCCTCAAGGACGCGCCCCCGCTCGGCGGCCGCGTTTTCACGGAGGCGGAGTGCCGACTCCAACTCTGCGACAGCAGCCTCGTGCGCCGCTAGCGTTGCCTCCCGCGCATCTAGGGCACGGGCATGCTCCTCCACCGCCTCCAGCACCCGGGCGCGCTGGTCAAGGGCTTCGGCCCGCCGGCGCACAGTGGCCTTCTCCGCCAACAATCGCGAGGCCCGCTCCCCGAGCGTGCCGGTGCACTCTTCCAGTGCCATCCTGCGGGCCTCCAGGGCCTCCTCGTGCTGGCGCGTCAATTCTTCGGCCTTCGCTGCGGTGGCGTCAAGCACCCCGCACGCGGTGTCGAGATTCTCCTCTAGCTCCGCCATGCGGGCCCCGTGCTGGAGGGCGGTGGCGACGAGGGTCGTCTGCCTCTCCTCCTCCACCTCGCGGGCCACCTTGGCTAGGGCCTTCTCGTGAGCCTCGAGCTCCGCGAGGTGCAGGCCATGCGCCCTCCGGCTGGCCTCCACCATCGCTTCCGCCGAGCGCCGCCCTTCCTCGACACGCGCCCATGCCACATCAATCTGGGCCCGCTCCCCCTGCAAGGCCTGCATCTGGGCGCTCAGCCCATCCAGCACCGTGCTGTTGGCCGTGGCCAAGGCCTGCAAAAAGGGCTCTACGCTCAGCGAAGTGGTGGAGGAGAAGGGGGACTGTCGCCCCTACGATAGAGCAGTCCAGCTCGGCTCACCGATTGGCACACGGGCCTCGGGGCCTCCCCCTAGGCCTACTCCCCCTCGGCATTTGCCGAGGCATCGGGCCCCGAGGGTGCCACTTCCGCGCCGCCGGTGGCCCCCGCGATCGCTTCGGTCTCCCGCGCGGCCAACTCGGCAGCCCGGGCAGCCGCCTCGGCCTCCCGCGCGGCGGCCTCGGCCGCCCGTGCTGCTTTCTCGGCCTCGTGCACGAGCGCTGCCTCGGCCTCTTGTTCGGCCGCCTCGGCCTGGCGTGGCCAAGCCGTCTCCCGGGTAGCCTCCTCGGCCTCCCGCAGGCCGGCCTCCCACCGCCGCGCCTCCTCGACCGACGTCTCTTCGGCCCCGCCGCTCGTGGGCCGGTCGGCCTAGGATTGGCGGGAGGGATCACCACCCTGGGTGCCACGGGACGGGATCTCGCTGAGGTACCAAAAAACTAATAAAAACAAAATGAGGGGTCAGGGGAATAGAGGATCAACCGCTTCGGGTGTGAGATCGTACCTGCGGGGTGGGCGGTTGAAAGACCACTCAGGGGGCTTGATGAGGCTCCTCCTGCACGGCTCGGTCTCCCCCAACTTGCGGAGCCGCTTCTTCTTCCCCTCACCCTCGAGCAGGGACGTCAGCGCGGCACTCGCTGGACACCTGCTGTCGGCACGCTCCGCCCCGCCCCCATGGGAAGGAGACGAAGGAGGGGTCTCCCCCTACTTCCTCTTTTCCTTGGTGTCGGCAGGGCGGCTGCTCCCCAAACCCTCGCCGCGGGGCCCCACTGCGTGGCCCCTCCTGGGGGAAGATCGCTCTCCTCCTCCGCGGCTGCCCCCGGCATTGTCGCTACCACGGTGGGCCCGGTCCCTCGAGGCACCAACCGTCTGCATGATGGCCAGAATGTTGGCGCGCTCTGGGTCGCTGCAGAGGGGGAGGATCCCCTGAGGGATGAGGGACGCCTCCGCAGCGCTAAGGTTTAGCACCCGCTGGACCAGCATCCTGAGGTCCTCGGGGTCCCAATCCCACTTGCGTCCTTGGTGGGTCCTCAAGAGGTCCTCGGGGCCGGTGTACTCCCAAGCGCCTCGGGCGCGTCGGCGGAGCGGCGTGATCCGGCGACGGAGGTAGTCACCGAACACCATGGCGCTTGTGAGCCCCTGGATACGCAACCCGGCCAGGCACTCCAGGACGGCGTTGTAGGTGTCCCCCAGCTCCACCGTCGCTCGCCAGCTTGGCGCCTGCACCGGCTGCTGGCACGGGAGTCGGAGGCGCGCTTCGTCAGGGAGGACGGTGTAGAACCAATCGCTTTTCCAGTCATCCCACTTCTTACGTAGGATGCAAGGGATGTAGCGGTTCGCCGCCTGCCCCCGCAGCTGGAAGTAGCAGCCACCGACCTCTGTCGGCGGCGATACTGGCTGCACGATGAAGAACCACCGGAACAGCTGGAGGGATGGGCGCACCCCGATGAATATCTCGCACAAGTGCACGAAGATGGCCAGCGTCATGACAGCGTTGGGGTGAGGTGCGCCATCTGGAGCCCGTTGAACTCCAGGACATCCATGAAGAAGGTGGAGAACGGCGGGATCAACCCCGCCATGGCAAAAGAAAGGAAGAACACCGACCGCTCCAGGTAGCACGGCGCCGGGCGTCCTTCGCCCAGCATGACCACCTCCCGGCCGGTCAACGCCGACATGAACCGATGCAGCAGCCCGGCCTGCCTCTCGCTCGTAATACGAGAGGGCGGCAGCACACTGCCGTCCAACGGCACGGAGCTCCGCGTCATGTCGCCAGCGGAGGAGGAACACGAAAACGAGCGCGAGCGGCGAGAAGGAAACAAGGAAAACGAGAGAGCTAGGGCGCAGTTGGCTGAGGCGAGGAAAAAATGGCGAGAGGAAGGAAGCGAATCCCTTCCTCGGCGCCCTTTATACCCTTGCCCCCGCTGCGCTCGGCTCCTCGTTTCCCGCGCCCACTAACTCGCCCCCTCGTTTTTCACCCTCACTCCTCCACTCGCCCTACTCGCCCGCTTCCGGCGCACGCGCCAGTCATGCGGCCATTGTGATCGAGGCGGGGCAGATTGTCACGCCCCGATTTTCGATCGGGATTAAAAATTGCCTAATAATACATTTTCCAAAAATTTAATAAAAATTTAAAGCAATTTAATCAAGTGAAATTGTGAGGGAAATTGAATTTTCCTTTAAAAATCATGGCCGGAAATATTTTTGTAATATTCGCCGTGCCCTAAAATACTCTCCGAAATTTTTCGTGAATTTTTGGAGCTAAAGAAATAATTTTAAAGTCACAAAGTTCATTTAACTGATTAAATAAATTGGAAAACAAATTAAAAAGGTCTCCCTTTGTTTTGGGCCGTTTCCGGCCCAAAACCCCACCCTCTCTCCCGCGGCCCACGCGGCCTCTTTTTTTTCCCTCCTCTCTCTTCCCGGACCGGCCCACTCCTTCCTCTTTCCCTCTTTTCTCTCTCTCCGGCCCAGCTCGGCCCGTAGCCGCGCCCGTGCCCGCAAGTCTGCTTCGCCTTCCTCCTCCTTCCTCCGGCCGGTCAAGCCGGCAACCACCCCGCCGCCATTTCCGCCGGCCACCACCCCACGTCCCCCATTTTTTCCGGCCACTCCCGGGCTCTCCCCGTCTCATCTCCTCTATAAAAAGCACCCCCGTGCTCCCCTCCACCGTTTCCCCCACTCCCGCGAGCTCGCCGTGCCCTCTCCCGCGCTCCCCGCGCAAACCCGAACCGCCGCCGCCCGCCACCGCTCCGGCCGCCGCTTCCCGCCGCCCCAGCCGTCGCCGGCCGAAATCCGCCGCCCCTTCGGCTTCGCCGTGCAGTGCCGCACCCCGGCCGCCCCTCCGCGCCGCCGTCCCCGCACTGTCGTGTCGGCGCCGCCGTCGCCTTCTTTGCCTCCGGCCGGCCTCCGTCACCGTTGCCGCCCGGTGAGCTCCTCTCTCTCTCCCTTTCTTTCTTTCCCCACCGATGCGCCGCCCCGCCCGTGCGCTGCCGTCGCACGCCGCGCCGCCGCCTCGCCGTCACGGCCGTAGCCGCCGCCGCCGTGCCCTCACCAGGTCGGCCTAGGGTTGGCCGAACCCTAGCCGCCCGCCCGGCCGTAAAGGCCGCCTCGGGCCAGCCCATCTCTCTCTCGGCCCAGCGCCGTTGGCCCGATTGGGCCATCTCCCTCGTAAAAGTCCAATCTTGGTCCCTCGTCTCTTTGGGCCGTCAGCCCGTTAATCCTCTCTCCCAAAGTCCATTTCACGTCCCTCCTCGCCTCCTTTCTCTCTCCCCTTCTCCGTCGGGCCGCCGGCCCGAATGGCCCCTCTCCTCCCTCGCAAGAAGTCTACGTTGTGTCCCTTGACCGACGCCCATTTGATCTTTCTTCCCAAGGAAGTCTGAATTACCTCCTCGGCCGATCATCTCCCTCAACTCAATTTTGTCCCTTCCCTCAGCAAGTCCACCTTACCTCCCTCGGCTCATTCCCTCCTATTTCCCGAGGAAGTCCAACATACCTCCCTCAGCCTGTTGGTCGTTTTTTCCAGTACCAAGTCCAATTTACCTCCTTTTCCTCCCCGGTTCGCCGACTTTTATGTCGCCGACACGTGGGCCCCCTTTGTTTAATCCGATCCACACCTAGATCACGTGGCCGCCCGCGGCTTCGCCACGTTGGCGTCCACGTCGGCGCTACTTTCTCCCGTCCATCCGCCGTGGCCGCCACGTCAGCGCCACGTGGTGCGTCCGCACTTGTGCGTGCCTGGACTTGGTCCACCGTGGATCAGCCGCCCCTTGACCCGTTGACACGTGGGACCCGCCGTTCCGGCACCGATTCCCTTTGATGATGTCAGCGTAGTCCTTTCCTTTGTAAAATTAATTAATAATTGAGCAATAAATCGATGTAATTTCCAGAAATTCATTTAAGTGGCTCAAAACTTCTAAAATTCATATCTAATTCATACGAACTCCAAATTGAGCCATTCAAATTGCAAAATTCATCTAAAATAGAGCTCTACATGTTTGTTTACTTTTTATGTACTGTTTACCTGGTTTTTATTAGAGTTTTTCCTCATTTTGCGTGCCAACGTGTAGATTCCGCCGTTCCGGAAGTTTGCGCTCGCGAGGAAAAGAGTTCGGAAGGTTGTTTGAAGAAGCAAGGCAAGTCACACATTCCCCCTTGAGCATGTTGTACCTATTTTGTGAAATGTTTTACGTTTGCAAATAAAGTGCATGTTTTGCTAATTACATGGGAATAGGGTTTACCTATCTGTTCGCTTGTGCCATGTTTACTTGTTAACCGTCCTTTGTTAACTGTGGGTGATAATTTGACTAGCGTAAGTCACTTATGTTGACTTTGCTAGAATTATACATGCTTAGCCATGCTTAATTACCACTAGCTCATTTGATGGGATAATTATGCCTTTACTTTTAGTTTCTAGCTGAGCCGTGTGCTCGAAACACCTGACCATGTTTTATTGGTCGTAATTATCTAACTAAAATATGACTTAATGGTGGGCTGTGGGTGCATGGTTTTGCTTGTCGCGCCCATGGCAATTAAGGACCGGTTTATGGGAAACCCTGGAAGACTTACAGTGCTTACCACAAGCAAGAATGGGCAACTGCTGGATCTGTAGCATAACCCGTCTCTAGCTGACGTACCAGACTAGGGTGGGCGTGATGGAGTTGGGTCGGCGGGGGACTTACCCGTTGATCGGCTGCCGGATTCACCGTGGCACGAGGGGGGGCTGCCTACCTTGGACTTAAAGGTGGGGGTGAAACCCGTGGTGGGGACGATTGGTTAGGGAGGGTTATGTGTAGGATCTTGTCACGATCACTCGCATGGTAACGTGTCAGGCATGGCACGGTGACATACGGTGGATCGTGTCTTGTGGGTACAGTTGCGCACCTCTGATCAGAGTAAAACTATTCGAATAGTCATGCCCAGATTCACCATGATTAGTCTCACCCTTAATAATTTGTCTCAATGAACTGGTGTAGTTCAGGTGGATTGGTTGGGCCTGTTCAACGTGGGGTAGCGTTGATCAGTGGAGAATTAATATTGCCTTAATTGAACAACTGTTTTACTGTTTTAAAGTGTAAAGGTTTTCAATCGCTTTTCTGCAATTTGCCACAAGCCTCCCTTTGTCTCCCCTGTGCACGTCTGCATCATTGGTGTGGCTTGTTGAGTACGGTGGTTGTACTCAATCTTGCTATTTTTCCCCCTTTTCAGAAGTTTAGTACTTCTAAGTTGAAGATGAAGTTAGAGGACCAAGGCTCAGACCCCAGTTGAGTTTGCCTGTGGAGTGGAGCTGAAGCCCCGCTAGGATCGCCTTTTTCTGCTGCTGTTTTCTTTGGGTGTGAGGACTAAGTGCCTCTTCTGTAAGTATTTATCGCTTTATATACGTTTGGGTCTGTTTATTGATTTGTCGTTTTGTGTACCCTGGTTGATGCCTGGACAGGGACTTAATACACAAAATGGTCTGGAAATTTGGGAAAATTTCCGGGCGTGACACAGATCATGTCCGTATTAATTGCACGCGGTTACCGTGAAAAGCGCCATCATTATGCCCCCTGGTGAAACAGACCGACGTGCCCCGGCCTACGTGCCACCCCGAGTAATGCGGCTGTTACGAGGTGGCCGCCCATTATTGCCGAGTGGCGATTCCCTGCCGCGCGTGGACCGCGACCGTTGGGGTTTTTTGCTCCAGGAACCCGAGCCCACGTGTCATTGGACCCGAGGGGTGGCGTCAAACCTGGGCGCCCCTTGGGAAGGCCCGACCAGGCATAACGCCAAGGGCTACTGTCGGTGACACGGGCCCGGGGGTATCGAGACTAAAGGGACAGGCGGCCCCGTGTGCCCACGTGGCACGTCGCCTTGAGGGGTCAGGCCCAGGGGTGACGTGGTGGCTGCCCTCCCTATCTCCTCTAAGGGTCGGGCCACTCCCAGACCTTCCCCGAGGCCTGGGTCGCCCCGACCCCCTCGGCGCTGGTGCCGCGTGCGCGAGGTTAGGTGAGCGTGGCAGAGCTCACCTAACTGCATTAATGGCGGCTCTGGCAAATGCACCGCGCCGCATTTAATGCGGCGCGGCACGTGCATGACCGGTCGTAGACTGGTCAGACCATGGGTGAGACGGTGGCAGGGTACCTGCACGCTACCCGCGTGCCAGGCGGCGTGCGGCACGCCTTGCCCCGTCCCATCAGAATGATGGGAGCTTTTTGCCTCTCGTCCCTCAGTCGGAGTTGGTATGCCAACTCCGATCAGATGGTTTCCGTTTTCCGATGCGAACGAAACACGAAAGTCTTCCTCCATTTAATGGAGCTTGACACGGGCGTCCCCCGCGTCAGCCGCCTGGCCGAGCAAGGGCCCTGCTGCAGCGTCTGGGCGAGTGGCTTCCGAGTCAAGCGACAAGACACTCATTAAATGTAAAAGAATGTTTTCCTTCTATCTTAGGCAGCTTGTGGTCCATGTGGTAGCCCCTTGACATATAAAAGGAGGCACAGGCCTGAGAGAGAGGGGGGACAGATCGAAAACAAAGGGAGAGACAGGGAGAGGAGAGCAACACTTGTATTCTCTGATTTTCCTGTCTCAGATCCACCACACACAGGAGTAGGGTGTTACGCTTCCCAGCAGCCCGAACCTGTATAACGCTTGTCTCTTTCTCTCTCTCTAGTGCGATCCGGGAAGGAAGGATTTCGCCCTGCGCCCTTGGCCGAATCGAAAAGGGGGGCCCTCTCTGCCCTCCGTTGAGGAGTTAACGCTCCATCAAAGAGAAAGATTAAATGAGTGATTACATGTGGTTTATATCTACAGCCAATCATGATTGTTTTGGATTTAATCTACAACATCTATCCGTCGGCTGGTTATTTAGGTTTTATAATCATATGGCAACTGACTTTAAAAGACATCAATCTTGTGCTGCATCGATTGGGTTCGACCTATAGGATTGATCCTGTTAAGAAAAAGTTGTTTATGATTATACTTAATCTGAATCTAGTTTATGAATAGCATTCTTCACCTTACAGCCGATTCATTCTGTGCATCGGCTAGGTTGCCATGATACGTCATCGGTCCACTAGCCGATCGGCTATCGTTTACTAACATTATTTTATTGTATATCTTGTTGGTTGCAGGATCAAATCAATTGGCACGTCCTGAACCCGAAAAAAAGATTTAGACCTGCACTAAAGCTAAGCAGAACTTCCAGGCCATCGTGTTTTTTCATCAACAGCTACCTCATTTTTTATCGCCGAAATCAAGTTTCGATAGTATTATTCTCATGCTCTGCTAATAAAATCCAGATTACTTGCACGCGGCCATGAGAAAGTAAAATAAATCCAGTTTGCTTGCACGCTTTGATCTGTCTAGAATTTTCTTTCTGTTTTTTCTTTTCATGTATTTCTTGGTTGCTCCAATGAACAAGATGCAGATGCTGACAAGAGAAGATGAATAGCAGTGCGCAGATTTAACTGCATCTGTTTAAGATTTATTGGAATTTGCAGTGTAATTTGCACTTCTCAGATTTATGTTTTCTGGCTGAACCTACATACTTGCTAATTGAAAGCACTAGGATCACTGAGGTACATTAATCCAGCAACAAAACAAAAAGAATTGATCTAGGAAAAAAGAGTGAAAAAAAATCTAAGATTGCTGATTTTGAACTCTGAAGTCCAATAGAACAGCTCCCTCTTTTTCAGAGCAGAACTTCTGTTACATTGCCTGTTTTATAAAGATCTTACATGCATTAAACTTACTTTTAGCTTTATGAATTTGGATGCATGGTGTGTCAGCAGCATAACATCATTTGTTTGGATGCCGGCGCAGGGAGGGTGAGAGAGGATAATGGGCATCGTTAGGTCGATGAGTGGCGGCGTCACGTCAGGAGTCATACGGGCGAGGGACATCAGCTGTCGCTTCGTGCAAGGATAGGCGCCAGTGGTTGGCAACGTAGTCGGGAGGGGCAGAACCGCCGTGTGGCCATCCCCATGCTCACACGAAGAAGGGGAGAGCGACGGCGGGAGGAGCGTTGTGGCGACCGCCCTGCTTCGTGGACTAAGGATAGAACGACATTGGACTAGACGGCACATCAGACCGTTTGATCTATCATAGGAGCATAATTTCTGAATTGTCCTTCCACCTTAATTAAGTAAAATTACTTAAAAGACCATCATATCAACAGTGAGATTTATTCCTAGTAGTACACTACTGCATCCACTGGGGGGAGGTACTATAACGCATGGTACAATTTTACGGATTTACATCAACGGCCAATAATTTCAAAGGAAGTTCTAAGGTTCACAGGGTCAGATCAACACGTGACAAAATCAGATCCTCCTCTTGTGTGTTCAGCAACAGTAGAGACGTACCCACATCACTGGTTCCCTGTTCTCAGATTAAGCATCACTTGCACGGCCGCACAGGCGTACAGTATAGCATCGGCCATCAATCCATCACCGGCTGCACACATCGTGTCGCGCTGCTTACGAAACGGTGTCATCGTCGTCGTCTCCATGTGACCATATGCCCCCCGGTCCCCGGATCTCGCACATGGGGACATAACGTCGCCCTCCCACGGCGAAGCGATGACAGACACGATGGCATCCACCCCACCCCATCCACTGCCCTCCTCTCCGTCGTGCACAGCTCCCGCCCGTGCGTGTACCGTGTACGCGCCCCGTGCGCTGGTGCGCGCACGGTGCATCCACCCATCGGCCATCGCTGGTCCGCCAGGTGCGATGCATCGCGCGCGGCGACCGCTCCCGTGCATGATGGGTGATGGCTCAACGATTTTCTTGCGTCTCTTGGAACAGTTTTTTTTCTTCTTTTGCTTTTGTTTTCGGTGCTCAGGCTGCTGTTTTCCGGACCCAATGTATCTGGCATGTGGATGTGGTCGTGAGTTTGTGTCGAATCGTGGAAAAGTATACTTAATTGCTTAGCTTGTACGTACATGCCGAGGAAGGGACAAATCGATGATAGTTTGTGTGTACAGCTCGCTAGTTCATCACATTTTCAGCAACCATACGTTTTTGCTGTAGTCTGTCTGTGTGCCGGATTGGAATTTTTCATTATTTTCGCCGTCCAACGCGAGTAGTAGACAACTGCCAGGTGGGGCCCGAGGGCAGTGAGCGCGGGGCGTCGCGCACCCATCGGCAGCACGCGATCCAGAAAGCTTCACCTTTTGCTTGCCCTCTGACACCGATCTGCTGCCCTTAGCTTTCCCTTTCGAGTTTTTCGTGGCTCTTTTATCAGTCCTTTCCATCCTTCTGCTTTTTTATGTAATTGCCTGAAATCCAGAGCAGAAAGTTTTTAGGGCTGCTTGGCTATTTTGGTTGGTGTCTTCTCAGTAAATCTGGTTATTTTCAGTTGGTGTCTTCCCCATGAATAGACGCAAAAACCGTTGTTTAGTTTTTAATGAGTTTTAGGATCTTCTGGAGTGAACTGTTTAATTTGCAGAAGACAACTAATGGGTGATTTGATATTTAATTTAACTCCGAATGACTGAATCTGAATAGAGTGTTGTTTCATCACCACCGTCTCATCCTCAAAGCGACGCGCTTAAAAGATAAATGAAAACAATATCATAACTCATCTCATTTATATATTTGAGCGACTTGACAGACCAACCATACGGTTTAATTAAAAAAATGCAAGGAAACTAGGTCCGATGTATAGTCAAGATAGTAGTACTACTCGTACATACCATGCCAAAATACCAAAAAAATCATCCCCACAAAAGAAAATAAATAAACTTAAATAAAAAAGGAAAATAAAGACAACGACCCGAGGAAAACGTCACGCGACAGCCTTTGACACCCACCGGTGAATTAGCGAACCGCCGGCTCGGTTAAACTGATTTTTACAGCGAAAAATCCCGCTTAAAATCCCGAAACAGCTAGAACCCATGTTCCAGACATCGCAGCTCGCACCGCGGGCCTAACCGTGGCGGTTAAAAAGCGTACGGCGTCGTCGCGTTCCCTCCCCCATTTCATCCCTCTCCTTCTCCCCCCCTACTCCTCGCCTTTTACCCCCTCGCCTCGGCGCTCCGCTCCCCTCCTCCCATCTCGGCGTCCAAGCCAAAACCCCCTCTCCTAGCCACCGGCGGCGGCCGATCGGACCCGGGGCCCAGCTGCGGCGAAGCGGCGGGTCACCTCCGGCTGCGTCGTCGCTGGCGGCGGCCACTTGGATGGGCGGTGGATCGGGGGCGAGCTTGTCGTTGCGTTGAGGGCGTCTGCGGAGGCTTGAGGGGCTTGATGCCGGGTGTGGCGGCGGAGACGGCGGTGGCGTCGGCGTCGGGATCGGGGATCTGGTCGCGGCGGCGGGACGAGATCACGTTGGATCGCCTCCAGAAGGTAGGTTCGCGTGGGCATCGACTTCGGTCTGGTCGGGGGGCTGGGTTTGATGTGATCGGTGGGAATTCGGGGTGAATCGATGGTGGTGTTCCCCGAGGATCCGACTGAGATGGTTGCTTGCGTGTGGGTTGGATTGGCGTTTTTATTGTTTGTGCGTAATTCGCAGAGTTGTCTGCAGATGGCGTCGGGGAAGCTAGGTTGTTTGGTTGATCTGTTTTTGTTTTATCTAAGCTTGTGAGTCCATTTGCGCGGTGAATTCTGGTGCTTGGATTCAATCGGGTTGCACTTGGTCATGGGCATATATGCTAATTTTGACTTTCTGAGAGGCTCGATTGTACTGGCTTTGAGCTGATTCTGGCGGTACATTGCTCTAAGCTATGGTGGCCGGTAGATTTGTACGCCTGGTTTGGTATATAGACGTGGGGGACAAAATGGTGTTATCGATTACTTTCTGTATGAATTTTGGAACTGGATTGGCCATTCCTCGGTGATGGAAGGTTTTTGCAAGAGCACGAGGCACTGGATTTGAAATGAAGTAAAAAAGTTGGGGACTGGTTTTAGGTCGTTCATGATTATTCGAGTAGCCTGTAAGTGCTGTTATGCGGATGAAATCTGATGGAAAATAAAATTCTGTCAGAATAATTTTAGGAAAGCAAGCCATTGCCTCGTGTAGAATGTTTTTTCTTTGTAACCTTATTAAGTTTTTATGACTTTCTGTTCTTATCAACAAACTATGCATATTGTACTCTTGAATTATAAATTCAATGCCTTACATATTTGTTCAATTGCTCATCCTGTTATTTATTTTCTTCCATTGGAGCAAGCTGATAAACTAGTATAGTTGTAAATATAATTTGATTGAAGAGTAACTGCTGAATAAGACATAACGATATTTGAACTTCTTTCCCCATTTTGGCACGCAGATATTTTTTTCGCAGCTCTGTTGAAGCATCTCCAATGATGCACCACCTCTGATGCTTTAAATGTGATGCTCCAATAGTCTTGATTAGAGTTGTGGTTGATTGTTACTGTGATTAAACTACTCCAGAGCTATCTCATTTTATCATTGAATAGATTATACTGGATTTAATTGTTTTCATGACTTTAAAGTAGCACTTCCCTTTGAGCTGGAAAGTAAACCAAATGGCTTATTTAAGTGTGTCTTAATGTTATGAAGGTTTTTGTGATAGCCATGTTGGAAAGGGAACTGAGCATTTCATGGTTGTGGATTAAACTTGTTTCAGTTCTGGAATGGCTTGCCTCCTCAAGCGCGGCAAGAGCTTCTCAAATTGGATAAGCAAACCCTAATTGAGCAAGCACGCAAGAATTTGTATTGTTCAAGGTGCAATGGATTGCTTCTGGAAAGTTTCATGCAAATAGTCATGTATGGGAAGACACTGCAGCGTGATGGCTTGGATATTAATCGTCTGAACACAACTGGGGAACCAAGGATTAGCCAAGGGGAACAAGAAGACCCATCAGTTCATCCTTGGGGAGGCCTTGTAGCAACCAAGGATGGCATCCTTACGCTTCTTGACTGTTTTGTAAATGCAAAGTCATTGCGGGTGCTTCAGAATGTAAGTTTGCAACTTGGGATTCATGTCCCTTTTTGTGGTGTTCATTGGCGATTGTACAATTAATAACCAATTTGCTATGATTTTTGTATTGATCCTTTCTGTTACTTTTTCTTAAGCAACCTCCAAGTCATGTTTGTGGAGTTCACCTACAAGTTTCAATGCTAGTACATGATAGGTTTACTTGATTAGCTTATTACCTTAATGCATTCAACATTGGTTTAATCAGGTGTTTGACAATGCACGGGCAAGAGAAAGGGAAAGAGAGATGCTTTATCCTGATGCATGTGGTGGCAGTGGCAGAGGATGGATTAGCCAACGCCTAGCTAGTTATAGCAGGGGGTATGGAACAAGAGAAACGTGTGCTCTGCATACTGCCCGCCTTTCATGTGATACACTGGTGGATTTCTGGTCAGCATTGAGTGAAGAAACTAGATTATCTCTTCTGCGGATGAAGGAGGAGGATTTCATGGAAAGACTTATGCGTAGGTGAGCATAATGAAGATAACCTCCATATCATGCAAATTTAAGTTAGTGATAACAAGTTGTTTTGACCTGAATAGGCATTCAGCTCATGAACCCCCCAAAAAAAGTGCATCCGTTTTTTGTATCTCTCCAGCAACCGACAATTGATCAGTGTAAGATTCATTTTAATTTTTTTAATACAAATATCAATAGGTTTGAGAGCAAGAGATTCTGTCGAGATTGCCGAAGGAATGTTATCCGTGAATTCAAGGAACTGAAGGAACTGAAACGGATGCGAAGGGAACCTCGCTGCACCAGTTGGTTTTGTGTTGCAGACACTGATTTCCAGTGTGAGGTCAGGGTGCCTCTTTGATGCAATTCTAACTTCCATTCAATAGCTTGATTCTGAGTTATATTCAAGTTACATGTGGCTTCTCTATTTTCTAGGTGTTTGAAGATGCTGTCATAATTGATTGGCGCCAAACTTTATCAGAGGCAGATGGATCTTATCATCATTTTGAATGGGCCATTGGGACAGATGAAGGGCAATCTGATGTTTTTGGCTTTGAAGATGTTGGGATGAATGTACAAGTCCACAGAGATGGTATTAATCTTGATCAGTTTGAAGACTATTTCATAACTTTGAGAGCTTGGAAGCTTGATGGCAGCTACACAGAGCTGTGTGTTAAAGCACATGCCTTGAAGGGCCAATCGTGCGTACACCACAGACTGGTGGTAGGGAATGGTTTTGTGACAATTACAAAGGGTGAAAGTATCAGAAGTTTCTTTGAGCATGCCGAAGAGGCTGAGGAAGAGGATGTACGTGATTACCACTCATGGTGGACTATATCTAACTAGGCTAACCTTAATTAGGACATTTATTATTGGTGCTAAAAGTTGCCATTCTGAGTTCTGACCCGTAAAAATATTTGCAGGAAGATGATGCCATGGACAGGGATGGAAATGATCTTGATGGTGATGGCTTACATCCACAGAAGCATGCCAAAAGTCCTGAACTGGCAAGAGAATTTCTTTTAGATGCCGCTGCAGTTATATTTAAAGAACAGGTAATTTGTAATCAAAGTATACAAAATAAATGTTGGAAGCAATACTTGCTGTAATGATTGTCTGTACAAAGAAAGAAAAAACTTAAATTTCTAAACCACAGCTCCCAAATTTGGGTGCACAACCTGCAATGCCAGATCATACATTCCATTTCAATAATATATATACTTTCCTTCAATTGCTACTTCATAATGAAGGAACAGTAAGTACCAGTGTTTATGATTGCTATATGAAGTCCTCCACCCACATACGTCGTGTGATTTGTCTATCTTATCAAATGGCAGCTGATTGGTATGTTATTTCCAGCAGCACTACTCCTTTACCTAAGGTTCATGAATAGAAGTTTTTTGTTGTGCTTGTTTCTACCCGTCTTGCCCCCTTCATAACATTGTCAGTCACTTTAGTCACTATTGAGGTGATGTGTTTTCTAGCCACTGTTGTAGCCATTCTTTTATCCTGTAATATTACTAGTAGTGGTTACTGTAGTTACCAACATCAAATCAAGATTTATTTATTTAGGGTTTTGCTAAAATTTCAGACGCTTACGTTACAAGCTTAAGCATATGCTAAATATGGGTTAATTGCAGGTCGAGAAGGCATTCAGAGAAGGTACAGCTCGGCAAAATGCACACAGTGTTTTTGTGTCTCTTGCATTAGAACTTTTGGAAGAGCGAGTCCATGTAGCATGCAAAGAAATTATTACGTTGGAAAAACAGGTACTTGTGGTAATTGCATAGAAGTCTTAAAATATTTCATATCATCCGTGATTTTGTGCACATCAACTTTGTTGACACACTTCTTGCAGAACAAGCTTCTTGAGGAAGAAGAGAAAGAAAAGCAAGATGAACAAGAGCGCAGGATGAGGAGGAGAACAAAAGAGAGAGAGAAAAAGCACAGGAGAAAAGAGAGGCTAAAAGAAAAGGAGAGGGATAAAGGGAAACAAATTGTTGGGTCAAAATCATCAGATGATAATTCATGTTCAACTCTGAGAAACTCAACATCTACTAATGATGAATCAACAAATACTCCTGACTCTAGAGATTCAGCTAGTGAAGAAGAAGATAATTCGACAGTGGTGGATCTTTGCTCCACTGACACCTTTGTTGATCAAACAGCTTGCAGGGAGGTTAATGTGAAAAACAATATGGACTACTGCAATACATTGACAGAATTTGCTCGAACAAATAGCAGTGACCTTTTCACATCTTTGCAATCAAAATCATCAAGATGGAATCTGAGACTGAGAAAAGATTTCCCTCAAGATCAGTCCTGTTGCTATGATGAGTGCGGAGATGAAAATGGAAGCACCGGTGATTTTCAGTGGCAGTCAAAGGAAAGAACAAGACATAGTGCCCGAAGTTGTAACTCAGTGTTTACTACAAATAACAGAACAAGGGATAGACACAACTACATTTCCTTCAGCTGTGACCCTCGTGATGACTATGTAATAAATGACAACTGTTCTTCGTCATCAACTGGATCAGGTAGGGAGACAAAGATGGCAAGAAAAACGGGAGTTGAGAGACCTAGGGTGCAGTACCGCAGGTGCTATCCTTTGGATAACTTTATTGTGTCGAAAGAAAGCCGTACTGGTAATACACAGCAGAAAAATGTTGTTCCAAAGCAAGTATGGGAGCCAATGGATTCTCAAAAGAAGAATTTCTTAGACAATAAAAACAATGGGTCAGGAGCAGTTTGTAATGTTGATCCACCCAAATTAGTGGAGCATGATAGCAGTGAATGTCCAACTTTTGACACAGGGCATGAGCCACTAAGTCAATCTTCTGAAAGATCCAGGGATATCTGTAAATCAGAAACAGATCAGCCATGTGAAAACAATGAGAACAATCAAGCTACTTGTTGTGGTGGAACTATTATGGTGGATAAACAAGACTGCTACTCAACAAAAGATGAAGGTTCTGGGCATGATGAAGAGCTGATGATGAACTCTGCCAGTTCTGATGGTTTGTCTTCATGTACGAGTGAAGCAGATAGAGAAAGTAGCACAAGCAGTGTGACCTCTTTGAGCGCTCAACATCAAGAATCATCATCATCCGACTCTGAGGAATCTCCAGAGAGAGTTAACAGCATCGCGGAAGCTCCATCAACAAAGACCGTTTCACGGTCTTTACTTGAGGCTTGTGCAGGAAAAGGTTTCAGAGAATACCAACCAAAAGCCATGCACCGGCCTCACAACGACAGATTGGGATTCAACTTACCCCCTTTCCAAGAGCAGCTGTTGCATCACCAAAGCATGCATGTACCTACACATTCTTCAGCCACAATGGGGCTCCGCAACCATCCCTGGGCTGCTCCAGCAAGTGGATACTTGCAGTATGCCCAGCCTAGCCACTTCTATTCCAATCCACT
The DNA here is from genome assembly GCA_008326285.1 of Oryza officinalis. Taxonomy (NCBI): domain Eukaryota; kingdom Viridiplantae; phylum Streptophyta; class Magnoliopsida; order Poales; family Poaceae; genus Oryza; species Oryza officinalis. The sequence continues at coordinate 13,463,708 of BDMV01000003.1, read as the reverse complement.
TGGATTTGGAGTACCTGGAAAGCAGTCTCCTGATTTTCCAGTGCACTACAGCAATGTTCATCACTACCCAGCTCCTGCTTTTAGTTATGCTCCTCCGGAGCCAATTCAGAAGACCACGCCAAGCTTCAGAGTCATGCATACATCGCCGCCTTACCGAAATGGATTGCATCAGAGTCAAACTGTTGGCCGTCCTCATGGAGGCCTGACTCTAGACAGGCATCCTTCTCAGCCTAAGCCGTTGGACCTGAAGGATGCTCCAGAAGAGAACAAAAGCTCGCCTGAGGGGAATGCGTCCTTCTCGTTGTTCCAATTCAACCTGCCAATAGCCCCGCCTGCCCCACCATCATCCAAAGATGACAAGAGTGGAGAGTCAGCTACAAGAACGCCGTTGGCTCAGGTTCAAGTTCAGCCTTGCTCGAGGGAGCAGACTGATGTCAAGGAATATAATCTGTTTTGCTCGAAAAATGGCAGCATGTTTTCATTTATATCGAGATAAAAGCAACACACGCGGGAGGGAGATCTGTACTGTTGTTGCTGTTGTGGTTGGCACTATACTTGGTGAGTGATATGTATTGGCTGAACGAAATAAAAGATGCTTTGAGTTTTTTTTCCTTGTATTGGCTGCCTTTGTCTTCTTTATTTTAGCCCCCCTCGTGTTTATGAAAACTTGGTTAGGCATAGATTTCAGAAATGCGGTAAAGTTCAAGTTCATGTGAAGTGCGAACTGCCTTGCAGGGCACTGGAAATAGAACGATCACCTAGTCCTGGCCAAGAGCTAATTATATCCAAACAAGTTATTAGCAACAAAAAATAATTTGTACGCAATTTTTTTATATATATTTTTTAACGAGTTTTTGACAATGCTGAATTAAAACTACCCTAAAGTCAAATTCAAAATACGTTGTATGGCAAACGATAAGGTCTTGGAGCCTCATGTGGTCTTAGGCTGAGTTCTTTATCTCATCTTTTCAACTCATCACTTTTTTTTTCGCGCGCACGCTTTTCAAACTACTAAACGGTATATTTTTTTACAAAAAGTTTCTATACAAAAGTTGCTTTAAAAAAATCAAATTAATTCATTTTTCAAAAAAAAAATTAGCTAATACTTAATTAATCACGCTCTAACGAACCGTGCCGTTTTCCGTGCGTTCCCTGTGTTCTGGGAACAGGGAAACGAACACAGCCTTAGAAGAGTGTGCCATGTAGATTAAAAGACGTCGTTTAAATCTCTTTTTAATGCATAGTATTCCAACTTATAGGCTTAGGATAAGGCACTGATAAAAATTACTCTTTTTAATGCATAGTAGCTTCTACAAGCTTTACTACTCTAGGCGGTGGCTCTGGAAAGGCTACTTTTCGACCATCCTCAACAGTTAAGCCGGCTTACTAGCTCATAGTTTGCCACCTCACCTAAAAGATAGTATATAAAAGTCAGCTTCCTATACGCTATCTCTTAAGTTGGCTTATGGTGATTTTAATACTCCTATGGCTGTGCCAGGAGTAAGGATCAGATACGGATCTTCTTCGTAGTTCTTTGTGTGCAAACATTTTTGCAAGGTCATCTCAACAGAATGAAATATACTAGGTTACAATATGATAAAAGCAATGGCACAACAACTAGCAAATAGTTTCTGGAACGCTCGAAAGTACAAAGTCCATGGTACTAAATGAACCGGAAAACATGATGGCCATGCAAGGCCTCGTACATGGTTTTTTTTCTAATATTAATTTAGCAAAATAATTGCATCCACGCATCTTTCATCCAAGACACAAGACATAGATACGCTAGCAATGGTTGACGAAGAAACACCGAAGTTCCTAAACATTTGTCACCTCCTGATTGTCACACCCTTGTGTTGGCACAGAATTTAGACCCGCCTCGCAACCAAACGGGTTCCACATTTCCACAGTGGTCTGGAAGGTCTGCTTAACTCCAGTGCAGGTCCAAAAGGCTTGTCTAGTTGTGTACAGAGTGTGCCAGTTGATTTGATCTGCAATCAACAAGGAAACAAGTAAACCATGTTAGAAAACAATGACCGATCGGCCGATAGGCCGATGTCGCATTGTCGTGGCCCAGCCAATAGGGCAAAACTATATCGGCTCACTCGTGATAAAGTAAAATTAAAGCATGAATCTGATCCTATCGGCCTTCATCAACATATTAATGTCAATTAACGGTATCGGCCGATAGGATGTAACAAGGATAACTACACTAGCTAATACTCTGGTACAAATCTACATGAACCAATCAACCAATATAAATATGTCAATCACAGATAAACCCTAAAGAGTAATCTACAACCGATGCATCTATATTCATCAATCCGTTCATGTAGATGGCAGATACGCATAAAAACCTTACGATAAACATGCGTATCAGGCAAGACTGGCTGAAACCCCAGTGCTATCCTTAATTACAACCGAAAGCAGGCTTTGTGTTAGATCTCAAAACAAGACTAAAGTCGATAGCAACTCAAAGTATGAATTGAAACTTAACACAAAGAAAATCAAGCCGCCGATTGCTTTTGGGGATGGTAGATGCATTGAATGATCTAACCAAGCGCAATAATTAAACCGCCATCGGCAACAAACCCTAAAACGAGTAAATCGCTGACGAAGCATAATTGAAACACTTGTCAAGATCATCCAAAACATGATAAACGACGATCACATCATCGAGGCTTAACGTGTCTAAAGCGACACGCTAGCCCCGACGATGCAGATCGTCGGGTACGAGTTCTTACCTCTGCTCCGGGGAAGCAAGAACTCGTCAGAGTTGTCCTCTCGGGAGGTTTGGCGATGCGCCGAAAGTAGATTGAAAATAAAACTGTTTGTTGTATTGTGTTGTGAGAGAGCTTCTATGTACAAACTACCGGGATATTTATACCCGTGATTACAACAGGGTCCTTGTAGGAACGATCTTATCTACAACTAACAAACAAGTCTTTACGGCAGACTCTTGCCACAGATTAGATCTAAACCTACTTGATTTACAAAATACAATTGCCTAAAACCGAGTTTTATCTCTATTTGGCAACTTCCTTGAAGCTTATCTCTAGCCCAGACCAAGCCCACGCTGACTCTGTCAACCTCCAGCCTCTATCGGCCAGTAACCATATTGAATCCGTATCGGCCGATACATTCTTCCTGTTAGCGCTTCTCCCAGTCTGATACGTTCACCGAGTCCAATACGATACTTGGTCCGACTCCAACTTAATCTTTCCTCTCTGCTTTGGTTTTCTCTTTCTTCTCCGGGTCGATTACGAAAATCTGCTGTTAACACATGCCCCCCAATTCCGCTTCATTATATAATGTGGCGGAATTAGCTCCGAGGAACCCATCGACTTCTTCACTAGGGTTTATCTGAAAACCACGCAGATCCAGATTCGCTGCCCACCGCCGCCGATTTAGTAACCACTCATATTCTTCAACTCCGGCGACCCCTCGGCGTCCCATCGGCATCAACCCCCTCAACGGCGACCTCTTCAACGACAACAATGGCTTCCGCCCCATTTTACGCCTCCGAAATCCCCGTGGTAAGTCAATCCCTTCTAAATCCACATTTTCCTTTCCCACCGATTTCTTCAAAATAGGGTTTCTGCTTTTTGCCCCCCTGGTCTTATTTTTTCATCATTGTTCTTATGACATAGGTCTTCAAAAACCAAATCTTGATCCCCACCAACGACAAATCGCACCGATTCCTGCTAGGCCCCATAGGCAATTGCGACCCAACCTGGCTGATAAATGCCAAGACGAACAGAGTCCCCTTCAAGCAAACTAAGCCCAATGTCTCCTCATGGAAGCACACTTTCAGATCCTGGCCGTCGAAGCTCAATGGGTACAGAACCTGGCACAAGAGGATTGCTGCAACCAAATAGGTTCACTGGGACGAGATAGGAATCGGCCAATGCATTACCTTATCCCTGGCCGATATCAAGAAAAACGAACCACTTATGTCAACGGCCACCTACTTCTAGTCTAGCACCTTGAACGCTTTCCTATTCAAGCAAGGTCTGATGACCCCAACTTTGATTGACATCAAGATGCTAACAGGACTAGACATCCAGTCCGAGATCAATCCCTTCAGCCTCCTGGCAAACAGCAGCCATAAATTAAAAACCAAGAAGATTGGAGGCTGGTCTGGACATATTTCTGAACACATGGAACAAGGATCAGTCTCAGATAGAGAACACGTAGCCTTCCTGACGCTATGGTTGGAAAGATTTGTCTTTTGTGGATCAACCTGCGGCCCCACTACAAATTGTCAACATTTGGCTCAAGCTCTGGTCGATAAGAAACAAATCCCCCTTGGCTGATATCTCTTGGGAGCTGTCTATCGGCTGCTTCATATCTCCACTCAGGATCTAATGCTGAAGCAAACTATGGCTCATAGAGGACCATGGTGGTTTATCCAGCTTTGGCTAACTATCTACACCAACACCATAGTTGATCGGCCTCCACTATCGGACTCCTGCTTCCCATCAAAGTGTGCCGATCACGAAGACCACAGAACCAGAAGGTGCATGTCTTTTGGAGAAGCGGCCTCTGTTTACCCTGGAGCAGATCAATTGGCCGAAGACATGTCTACATGGTTCATTCGATTCTACACCGGGCCCCCATCAGTTAAGATGGACATGTTCATCTTCCTCTCAGACCAGGGTTTTGAACTCCCTGACGATCTCCATTTGGACCTGGTGAATGATGACATGGAGTCCCGAGAATCATTCATGATCGGCATTACCCCATGCCTGCTCCCAGTAGGCATATTTCAAGGAAGAAGCACCAGCCTGTCCTATGAATTCTATAATCCCATGGTGGCTGCTAGACAGTGCGGGCTTGGACAACTCTCCATTAATTTATACTTCCATAGACTCCTAGAGAGCAGGGGAACGGTGTCATCAGCGCTGATCATGAGCAAAGTACTGGAAATTGGAATCCCGAACCTGGGTGACTGCGACCGATTGCACCTGAGCGCCTTTGTCCACATCAGCTTCCAAGCATGGTGGCAAGAATGGGCTGCTCATATTTTCCACCAATCGGCCAGATTCTATGTGACGGAGCTTATCCAAGGTATCAGCCCTCAAGTCCCAGACGGGCCGATTCCATCCGTGAGCAATAGTGGACAGAAAATTTGTTATGCTCAAGCTGTGGCTCCATCAGGATCAACTATCCTGGAATCAATCATCGGCCTTACCGCCCCAAAGGCATCATCATTACTCCAAGGGCCGATGATCAAAGAAAATCCCAAGAGGAAGGCGCCAGCCAAAGGAAAATCTCAAAAATCCAGCAAGAAGGCTAAGACTGACGATCAGGCCGATCTTCAAGAGCTAGACCCCTCCATAGAAGAATTTCTTGACGAACAAGTGATGGAGGAAGAGGTCGATGCAGCAGCTGCCGATGTACCTGAAGAAGAAAACCCATTGGCCAAAACCACTAAGGAGCCATCGGCCAAGACCACTCTGAATCCATCGGCCGATGACCAAAGCGACGCTCCTCAACCAAAGAGGACTAGACATGCAGTTCGCAAGGTAAATACAATTTCTTTCTTGAATTCATGTAATCCCCTTCTGTCGTTATACTATAATGAGATATCTTTTTCAGGCCGCCGCGTCGTCCGTGCTCAAGGAAAGAACTCAATCGGTCCCCTTAAGGACTAAGAAAGCAACCCTGCAAAGGCGTGAACAGGCCAAAGCCCGATTGAGAACTCCTTCTCCTTCTCCACCACTCTCTCCGATTGCTTCGGTAAGAGTTGATCTCTTTTTATATTCCTTTAATGATAGAAATCTGATCATCCTTGCTCATCCTTTTTCAGCCGCGTGCTCCATCACCCGCACCACATCGGCCCTCGCCTTCGCCCACCGCGTCAAGACAGCAAAAGGAGGCCGATGCGGGTACAACCGATGTTCCATCACAGGTAAACCAAATCACATCAAATCTCTTGCCGATTTTTATTTGACCAAACTAACCCTGCCCCATCTCATTGTTCGCAGAAGTTAGCCGATATGTTCTCTTTTGACATCGGCCAATTTCTTGATGACGAGAACCAAGAGCCACCCGTCACGGCAAAGGCGTCAATTTCTGACGATCTGAAGAACCGGCTGACCGATATCGTTAAGCGGCTGGAGTCGTCATTGGAGTACTTGGTGGAGGACTGCAATCCCATCAGGAGCAGAGTACAAGAAATTGAAGACCAACTGCCTGACAATCTGATGGAGATCCTAACGCCGGCTATCTTCTTGGAACAATACCGCGTCAAGCTTCAGAAGGCTAAAGAAAGAATCGCGGAGAGGCGAGAACGTGAAAGCTTGGAATCGGCCATAACCGCCAGCAAAGCTCAAGTCAATTCTGATAAGACCAAGCTAGATGAGCTGGCCGTTGAGCCGATTGTCCTGAACAACAGACTTGAAGAACTCCAACGCCTCGAAGCAGACCTCGTGACCAAGTTGGAAGCAACTCGCAAAGAGATCCAGGAAGTCAAGGCCTGGATAGCTGCATCGCCAAAAGCCATAGAGGACCAGTCGGCGAAGCTAAAGGCATCAGCCAAATACTTGGCAACCCTGAGCAAATCCTTAAAGCCGATCCCAGGGTCGATGGCCAATGACACCCAAGCCATAGAAGATATTGATCAAATCCGCCGTAGGGCCATCGTAGCTATTGAAAACTTTATAGGGTAATATAATATATTTTGCATCCTTCTTGTAAATAGATACCCTCTTAATTCAATTAATCTCATTGGCCCATTGGCTGAATTCAATCAGCCCAAGTCTAAGAAACTTTGAAATCCCTAAACTTGAATTATTCTCACAAACTTGAAAAACTTTGAAGAATTTAAGCCCATAAACTTGGATCAATCCAATAAAATCGATAAACTTTGAAAAACTTTGAAGAATTTAAGCCCATAAACTTGGATCAATCCGATAAAATCGATAAACTTGAAGAATTTTTGTGCCTGTATATATATATGCCCCCCAAATTTTAGAAGCAAATTTTAGAAGATGAAGGCTCATGTTGTAAAATTTGAACTCAGGGCGATAATGTATATCGGCCGTCTAAAGACGATGTACACCACATCGGCTATCATCATAAATTGGCTGGTGGGTCGATCATGAATCGATCCAGACGCTAGGATAATATTTCTTTAAGTACTTGCCATTAAGAGCTCGTCCATAAATTTCACCATCTAGCCCCTTGAGCAAATAAGCATTGTGAGGAACGTATCGATGAATTTGAAAAGGACCTTCCCAATTAGGTGACCACTTACCGAATTTATTATCTCTGGAACCAATCGGCAGAATCAACTTCCAAACCAGATCCCCCTCTTCAAATAACTTGGCCACAACTTTCTTATTATAATGATGAGCCACTCTATCTTTATCTCGTTTGATTTTCTCCAGGGCCCGCAACCGGACGTGTGCCAAATCATCTAACTCATCGACCATAAGATTATGGTACTCATCGGCTGTCAAGTCGTCTTGCAAAGCAATCCTTCTTGAGCCGATGTTGGTTTCCCATGGCAGCACAGCTTCATGTCCATAAACCAACTGATACGACGGTACTTGAATCGCACCATGACAAGCCATCCGATACGCCAAAGGGAATCGGCCAACGTTGTATGCCATTGCCTCGGCTGTTCATCGATTTTTCTCTTTATTAACTTGATTAAAGTCTTATTGGAAGCTTCTGCCTGCCCATTAGCTTGCGCATAATATGGAAAAGAATTTAACAATTTAATGCCCATGCTGTCGGCAAATTGGACGAACTCATCGGACACGAAGATTGATCCCTGATCGGTGATTAGTGTCTGCGGTAATCCAAACTAATATATGATATGCTCCTTGACAAACTGAATCGCATCCTTGGAATCAACCTTCTTGAGAGGGATGGCCTCAACCCACTTGGTGAAGTAATCTGTAGCCACCAGGATATATTTGTGCCCTTTGCTTGATGGTGGATTGATCTGTCCGATCATGTCTATACCCCACCCTCGAAACGGCCACGGCTTTATGATGGGATGCATAGCCGATGCCGGTGCTCTCTGAATTGCTCCAAACTTTTGGCAATCTTGGCATCCTTTATAGTACTTGAAACAATCCTCAAGCACTGTCGGCCAAAAATATCCAACGCGCTTCAGAAGCCATCGCATTTTATGGACCGATTGATGGGTTCCACAAATTCCCTCATGTACCTTGCTCATCGCAACTTTGGCCTCTTCGGGACCTAAGCACTTGAGCAAGACACCATCAATCGTCCAATGATATAAGTCATCATCTAACAGGACATACTACAACACTTTGTATTTCATCTTCCGCGACGCCGACTAGGAAGGATTTTTCAGATAGGATAGCAATTCTCCAGTCGTCGGCATCCACGGCAGCGATTTGAACCTGAACGTCCTTAGCCATCGGCCTGTATCCCGATGCCCCCTGACCTAGATCATTGGCCTCGAAGTTCTGCTTCCTGGGTATATGCCTCATCGTCACAATCTTGAAAACTTGTAGCAACTCCTTGCATTCCTCATTGTAGACTCTGAGAATATCATTCTTGCATTCATACTCCCCAGAAAGTTGATTAATTACCAGCTGTGAATCACCAATGATCTCTACGGAATCGGCCTCGACCTCTTGTAATAACTGCAAGCCTTTAAGCACCGCTTCATACTCTGCTTGATTGTTAGTATAATAAGGCTTGATGGTAAAAGCAAACTCAAAGCTTGCCCCCCGAGGGGATATGATGACCAGGCCGATACCGCATCCATGTCTGCAAACGGATCCATCAAAATATAGCGTCCATGGCACAATGTCTGCATATGCAACTGAATCATCTCTGTGTTGAACAATGAAATCGGCCAGGACTTGTCCTTTGATTGCTTTGGCCGATTCATATCTGAGGTCAAATTCTGTCAAAGCAAAAATCCACTTCCCAATTCTTCCTTTTAAAACGGGGGCCGATAGCATGTATTTCATCACATCGGCCTTACTTACCATAATGCACTTGTTGGAAAGTAAATAATGTCTTAACTTAGTACATGAAAAATATAAGCATAGACATAATTTCTCCACCGGCGTGTACCTTGTCTCGGCATCTAACAACCTCCTGCTGAGATAAAAAAATAGCTCTTTCCTTGTCATCAATGTCTTGAACCAAGACTGAGCCGATGGATTTCTCATCAACCGATAGGTACAGCCTGAATGGAACCCCTTTCTGTGGAGGGATTAGGACCGGAGGGGAAGTCAAATATTCCTTGATATCATCCAGCGCTTTTTGTTGCTTATCACCCCATACAAACTCTTGATCGTCCTTTATCTTCAACAATGGAGTGAATGGCTCTATCCTGCCTGATAGGTTTGATATGAAGCGCCGGACAAAGTTGATCTTCCCGAGCAGAGATTGCAACTTGGTCTTGTTGATTGGAGGCTCGATAGTTTTGATAGCATCAATATTCTTCTGTGTAATCTCAATTCCTTTTTCGTGGACCAAGAAACCTAAAAACTGACCGGCCAATACGCCGAAGGCACACTTGTTAGGGTTCATCTTTAAGCCATACTTCCTTGCTCGTTCAAGTACCTTGCGTAAATCGGCCAAGTGCATATCATACTCTTTTGACTTCACGACGACATCATCGATATAAACTTCAATCAAAGAGCCGATAAGATCATGAAAAATATAATTCATGGCCCTCTGATAAGTAGCTCCAGCATTTTTCAAGCCGAAGGTCATAACAACCCACTCGTACAGGCCGATTGCCCCCGGACACCGGAAGGCTGTCTTGTGGATATCTTCCTCGGCCATGAAAATCTGGTTGTAGCCTGCGTTCCCATCCATGAAGCTGATAACCTTGTGTCCAGACGCGACATCAACTAGTAAATCGGCCAACGGCATAGGGTACTCGTCCTTTGGTGTTGCTTTGTTTAGATTTCTGAAATCGATACACACCCTGAGGTTGTCGTTTTTCTTCATTACTGGAACTATGTTGGAGACCCACTCCGCGTATCGGCAGGGCCTGATAAAGTTGGCATCGTAAAGTCTTGTTATCTCTGTCTTGATAGCTTCGTGCATATCGGTCTTAAATCTCCTGGGAGCTTGTTTAAATGGCCGATAGTCTGGTTTGATAGGTAGCCGATGTTATACGATCGATCGGCTTAATCCTGGCATCTCATGGTATTTCCATGCAAAACAATCCATGAATTCTTTCAAAAGATTTATCAAATTATTCTTATATTCCCTTGGCAGGTTAGCACTTACATACGTCGGCCTAGGCCTGTCACCTATTCCTATGTCTACCTCTTCAAGTTCATCGGCCGACATAAAGCCTTGTCCCAGTTTGCCATCTAGCTCATCCACCGCGTCGTTTGTGTAGGGACTAGCTTGTTCATCTTGGGCAGTGGATGGTTCATCTTTGTTAAAGTAACTACTTGTTTTGATCCTCAATCGTTTCGACATCACAATCAGTCACTTTGAGGAAATCGGCATCCCAAACTCGTCGGAATAAGCAGTCGATTCCCTTTATCTCCCAAACTGCGAGATCGGCATTGGCCACGTGTACTGACCGATCGGCCTGCACGATCTCGACCTGGTCCCCTTGCCATTGTATAAGGCACTGGTGCATTGTTGAAGGGACGCAACAGTTTGCGTGGATCCAATCCCGTCCCAACAACAGGCTATAGGAACCCTTTCCATCGAAAACGAAGAAGGTGGTGGGTATCGTCTTGTTTCCCACAGTGAGTTCCACGTTCAGCACCCCCTTTGCCTCAGATGCGTTGCCACCGAAGTCTTTCAGCACCATGTTGGTCTTGATGAGGTCCTCCGGCATTTTTGGGTTTTGGTGAACACGTCGCTTGGGCACCATTGAGGATTCTGGGGTTGATCATGGTCTTCGTCTTGACGTTCTTGGGGCATCGGCCCTAGCCTTTCATGCACGGATTTTCTTTGCTTGGCTGGCCGATGCGCTTGCCTGCTTGAGCTGCCCTGATGGGGGTCTTCTGCGTCGTTGCACACAGGGCACTCCTGGATGGATGGCAACCTCATTCCCTCATTCCAGCAAAACTGGAAAAACTCGCACTCCCAATGTGGGTCATAGGAGTTGTCTTGATCGGCGTAGTCTTGCGCTTGTTCTTCCTGCCGCCGCTGGTATTTTCTGATCAAGCCCTCCGAGGTCTGATAAGGTCGCTTGCCGGTCCGATGGCCACTGCCGTCGGCCCTGTCCGCCCGCACCATATTGACTGGGAACGGGTGCCCTTCTATTTTCATTGGCCGTTTGGCTTCATCGATCTTAATCCTGCCTTGCTCGATGGCCGACTGTATCTGTTGTCGGAAGATCTTGCATTCATTGGTATGATGGGAATAGGTGTTGTGCCACTTGCAATATCTTCTCTTCTTAATTTCTTCGGCTGATGGAAGTACATGACCTACTGGCAGCTGGATCTGCTTTTCTTGCAATAGTAAGCCAAATATTTTATCGGCCTTATTGATGTCGAAGTCGTATTTGTCCTCCTTATCACCTTTCTTGGCCCACTGGCATGTTGTCAGCCTCTTCATCCGGGCCCACTCGGCTAGATCGACATTGACGTCTTCTTCATCATCTTCGTCGGAGGCGTACTGATAAATTGTATTGATTTTCTTCGCGAACTTCTTCGCCTCCTGAAACCATTGCTCGTGGGCCGATACCCGTTGTGCTAGCTGAGCTAGGCTTTCAAATTCCTAAGAAGAAAATCTCTCTCGTATCAACCCTAGTAATCCCTGGAACACCAGATCGGCTAGTTGAGAATCGGTCAAGCTGAGGCTGTAACACCTGTTCCTTATGTCCCTGAATCTTTGAATGTACTCGGGGACCGATTCATCAACACGTTGCCTGATGGCGGTGAGATCGAACAGTTTCATCTCTTGTACACCATTGTAGAAATATCTGTGAAACTGTTTCTCAAGATCTATCCATCCTCTGATAGAATTGCAGGGTAAAGAGGAGAACCATGTAAATGCAGACCCTGACAAGGACAGAGGGAAAAACCTCACTCTCAACGCCTCAATGGCCGATGCCTCTCCACATTGCGCTAGGAATCGGCTCACGTGCTCGTATGTCGAGATGTTGTCTTGCCCTGAAAACTTGGAGAAGTACGGGATTTTGTATCGGCTTGGCAGTGGCACTCTGTCAAACTCCTCGGGGTACGGGTGCCGATACACTGTAGAGTTCTCCTTGGGCTTCAAACCGAACTGATCTCGCATAACCTCAGCTATCATATCGGCCCAGTATCCTGCGGGCCGATGTGGGAGGTCTTGCTGATAAGATTGTTGCAGGCCCTCTGCTTGATACTGCCTAGGAGAGTACGGTTGGTAATGGTGATTCAGGTTCTGCGCATTGTACTGTCCCGTGGTATACTGCTGGTAGCCTTGTGGCACGTTGTAAGCAGTCTGCGGTGGAGGGTTATTGAATACAGGGGCCTGAGGTTGTCCGGCCGATGGCGGGTTTACTGGTACTTTCTGCATCGGCTCAATCACCGGTTGTTTCCCCTTTGTCCATTGTGCATACTGTTCCTCCGTGATGTGCTGAGGGCTTCCTCCCGTTTGCCTGGTGAGCACCAGCGGCAAGGTTGATGTCGGTTGCGCCGATGGGGGTGGCATCGGCGCTGTCGGCTGTGGAGCCGTGCTCAGGTCGTTCCTCAAGGTCCGATAAGCAGGGAACTTATTTTCTGGCAAGAAAATCGGCCCTTGAGGTTTATGCTGGTGAATCGAACCATCTAGGATCGACTTGACCGTATTGGTCAACGTGTTCACCAGAATCCCCGACTGGTTTACTAGCGCAGAATGAACTGCGGAGTCGATTCTGTCTTGCAATGTCGGCGCAGTGTTCTCTTCGATCTTGATGGCGTGGTCATGGGCTGCTGCCGACGTGCTGGCTCCATCTCCAGGGCTCGGCATTACCACCTTAGATTTTTGGATAAGGGTGCCTTGCCGAGTCCTAAAGTATGTCTGCAGGTATATGTTTTGGAACTGCTCAACCAGCTTGTCCATCTTGGCTTTCTGCTCCTCATTGAGCTAGTCGACGGTCACGGAGACGACGTTCTCCTCGGAGATCTCAGCCTGCTTTGACATCTCGAAGTGGTCTTCTTGTTGTTGCGAAGCTTGCGTTCTTGAGTCCCACTGGGCGTGCCAAAAGCGTGTTGGCGCAGAATTTAGACCCGCCTCGCAACCAAACAGGTTCCACGTTTCCACGGCGGCCTGGGAGGTCTGCTTAACTCCAGTGCAGGTCCAAAAGGCTTGCCTAGTTCTGTACAAAGCGTGCCAGTTGATTTGATCTGCAATCAACAAGGAAACAAGTAAACCATGTTAGAAAATAATGACCGATCGACCGATAGGCCGATGTCGCATTGTCGTGGCCCAGCCGATAGGGCAAAACTATATCGGCTCACTCGTGATAAAGTAAAATTAAAGCATGAATCTGATCCTATCGGCCTTCATCAACATATTAATGTCAATTAACGGTATCGGCCGATAGGATGTAACAAGGATAACTACACTAGCTAATACTCTGGTACAAATCTACATGAACCAATCAACCAATATAAATATGTCAATCACAGATAAACCCTAAAGAGTAATCTACAGCCAATGCATCTATATTCATCAATCCGTTCATGTAGATGGCAGATACGCATAAAAACCTTATGATAAACATGCGTATCAAGCAAGACTGGCTGAAACCCCAGTGCTATCCTTAATTACAACCGAAAGCAGGCTTTGTGTTAGATCTCAAAACAGGACTAAGGTCGATAGCAACTCAAAGTATGAATTGAAACTTAACACAAAGAAAATCAAGCCGCCGATTGCTTTTGGAGATGGTAGATGCATTGAATGATCTAACTAAGCGCAATAATTAAACCGCCATCGGCAACAAACCCTAAAACGAGTAAATCGCTGACGAAGCATAATTGAAACACTTGTCAAGATCATCCAAAACATGATAAACGACGATCACATCATCGAGGCTTAACGTGTCTAAAGCGACACGCTAGCCCCGACGATGCAGATCATCGGGTACGAGTTCTTACCTCTACTCCGGGGAAGCAAGAACTCGTCGAAGTTGTCCTCTCGCGAGGTTTGGCGATGCGCCGAAAGTAGATTGAAAACAAAACTGTTTGTTGTATTGTGTTGTGAGAGAGCTTCTATGTACAAACTACCGGGATATTTATACCCGTGATTACAACAGGGTCCTTGTAGGACACGATCTTATCTACAACTAACAAACAAGTCTTTACGGCAGACTCTTGCCACAGATTAAATCTAAACCTACTTGATTTACAAAATACAATTGCCTAAAACCGAGCTTTATCTCTATTTGGCAACTTCCTTGAAGCTTATCTCTAGCCCAGACCAAGCCCACGCTGACTCTGTCAACCTCCAGCCTCTATCGGCCAATAACCATATTGAATCTGTATCGGCCGATACACTCTTCCTGTTAGCGCTTCTCCCAGTCCGATACGTTCACCGAGTCCGATACGATACTTGGTCCGACTCCAACTTAATCTTTTCTCTCTGCTTCGGTTTTCTCTTTCCTCTCCGGGTCGATTACGAAAATCTGTTGTTAACACCTTTGTCACCAAATAGCCGACATTCCCCTGAAAGAAATAGATCCATTTGTAAATGGGGGTGATCAATAATATAACCATGCATACATTTAAAATGAACATGATGCCACAACTTACATGAAAATGTGATAAGAACAATGACTAATTATTATTCTTTCTATTTTGAAACCGTTGCCAAATATGCTCAATTAAGTCCCCTTTCAGTTGGGTATGGATTGGTTGAGAACGGATAGCAGAATTTCTACGTCGCACATCAGCAAAGCATGGGTAATTATTACTGCCAGTCTGTACTTCTGGTGGAAGAACAATTGATGCCCCTAGGACATCATTCAAGTCAATAGGACGTTCTGCCATTGCAGGTCCCTCATCTTCCACAATCATATTGTGTAGAATAACACAAGCTTTCATGATTTTTCTAATGATCTTGAGGCTCCATGATCTTGCTGGGCGACACACAATGTTGAAGCGAACTTGCAGCACCCCAAATGCACGCTCCACATCTTTCCTTGCCCCTTCTTGCTCACTTGCATACAACTGGTGCTTCTCTAGTTGAGGAGCCTTTATAGATTTCACTAGAGCTGCCCATTCAGGATAAATTCCATCAGCAAGATAATATCCTGTGTTATATTGCCTTCCATTCACACAGAACTGAACTCGGGGAGCTTCACCTTTTATCGCTTCAATAAATAGAGGCGACTGGTTTAGCACATTGATGTCATTATTCGACCCAGCAACACCAAAGAATGCATGCCACATGCCAAATATGAAGGTCATATGATGCCACTACTTCAAGGATAATGGTTGGAACTCCATAGCGACCTGTAGTATATTGCCCCTTCCATGCTGTTGGACAATTTTCCCAACACCAATGCATGCAGTCAATGCTGCCTAGCATTCCAGGGAATCCACGTGATTCTCCAACTTGCAACAACTGCTCAACTTCATCAACTCTAGGGCTTCGCAAGTACTCACCACCAAATATCTCCACCACTCCTTCCACAAAGTTTTCCAAGCACTCTAGTGCAGTGGTCTCAGCAACCTTTAAGTACTCATCAAGCATATCAGCTGCAGTCCCATATGCAACCATACGGATTGTTGTTGTACACTTTTGCAATGGTGAAAGCCCTAGGCGTTTAGTACAATCTGCCCTCTGGGTGAAATAGGGAGACCAATTGCCTAGGGCATCCACGATGCGTAGAAAAACATGCCTTCGCATCCGGAATCTCCTACGAAAAATTGCATCGGGGTAGAGAGGATCTTCAGCAAAGTAATCTGCCACTAGTTGTTCATGAGCAGCTTCACGATTCCGGTTGATGTACCTTCTTGGCGCACTTCGACGCATAGATGGACCAGGTCGAAATTTGGCCTCAATCTTCTCTTGCATACGCTTACTAAAAGAGTCAAGGACCTTTTCGTTAGCCATGAACTCTTCCATAGAGTACATATCTGTAGGATCTATGGAATTATTGGATGATTGATCTGACATTTTAGAGAGCAGAGTAGGAAAGAAAATACAGAAGGACCAGAGTAGGAAAGAAAATACAAAGGAGCAGAGTAGGAAAGAATACAGAAGGAGCAGAGTGCAATATATAGATACTGCCTGCTGCCTGCTCAAGAGTATCTATGTTTTGAAACAACCAAGTTGGCTGCATGATTGTTTGCAGTGCATTTATTCCATGCATAGAAACTGCAAGCTGATTACATGATTATTTGCAATGTATTGAAACTGCAAGCTGACTTAATTAATTAGGATTTGGAATAATGACTAACTAATTAATTAAAATTATAAATAATTCAAGTACCTCAAATAGTATTGCCAACTAACTTTTCCCTCAGAAGCTTCAAGCCTAATACGTGCTCAGCTTTCATTTCATCACACATGTCCCTAGTATCCATGCTCCATAATTTCTGATATGACTCTAGCAAAGCAGCCTCCCTCCTATGCTTTGCCGCTTCAACCTTTGAATCAGAAATGCGTTGTTGGGTTTCTAAAAATTGTTCTTGGCGTTTTGTAGCTGCAGCTTGAATATCCATGTACTTCTTCATTTCTTCTTCAAAATTAGCATCATCATCCTTCGCTTTGCCTTTGCCATTGCGTTGTTTTTTTTGCTGCTTTTGTTCCTATTGGGCGTTCTTTTTCTGCAGCTTCTTCTAGTGTGTTTGTGATCCTGTTTAGTTCACCTTCTTCATCCAATCTCCTTTTGTTTGATTTATCTTGCTCCTCTAAGATTGCGAGCCACTTTTGTTCATCACGCAGAACCTTCCAGCAATGCAAAACTGTGAATGGACCTTCTTTAGGATAACCATCCAAATAAAATTGCAGAGCCTTATCTTTCAGCTGCTCATCTAACTGTCCACTAGTATAAATTGCATTAGCCTTGGTCCAAGACGCACAGAAAAATCCCACCCATCTCTTAATTATTTGCCATCAGTCTTTGAGATGTTTTATTTCTCTTTTCCGGTCAGCAGGCGTCGAGCTGTTGTACAAATCAGCTACATCTCCCCAGTAGCTCTCATTCTTCTTGCCATTCCCATTGATTGGATCGTTGGAGTGGAACAGCCATGCATTCACCTATATTTAGTACACAGGATTAGGCACACAGGAGCAGCCATGCAAAGATCATAATAAGATGACAATTGAGGCATTTTTTTGCTTACCAATCGCAAATCCTCATCTTCAACCCATACAAGACGCTTTGCAGATCTAGCATCGTCACCATCATCTATGTCGATGACATGTTTGCCTTCAGATTTTTTAGCATGTTTAGTGCCTGATTTAGTACTTGGTGCTTGAATACTCTTGTCACATGTAGGAGGCCAGGGTGCTGGAAACGAAACATGCGGTGGAATCATTGGTTGTTGACTAGTTTGAAAATAGCTTAGAAAACCACCGGGTGGCCGCAAATCAGTGCCACTGTAAAATATGAGAAAAAAAAAGGATGACTAATGAATCACAACTGATGAATCAACCTATACAGCAATCATTCCAAGATGAGAAAAAAAGGTTGGAGAACTTACCAATCCGGGGATGCGACACTGTTAACAGCAGATTTTCGTAATCTACTCGGAGAGGAAAGAGAAAACCGATGCAGAGAAGAAGGAGCGCTCTAAGTCGAATCGGTTACTTTATCGGACCAAGCCAGAGTCGGACTGAACTCCGTATCGGACTCAGTAAGCGTATCGGACTGGGAGAAGCGCTAGCAGAAAGGCTGTATCGGCCGATTCGGATTCAATACGACCATCGGCCGATAGAGTCAAGAAGTTAATAAAGTCAACATGGGCTTGGTTTGGGCTCGAGATAAGCTTCAAGGAGATTGCCAAATAGAGATAAGGCTTAGTTTTAGGCAATTGTATCTTGTAAATTAAGTAGGTTTAGATCTAATCTTTGGTAATAGTCCGTCGCAAGGACTTGTTTGTTAGTTAGAGATATGATCGTGTCCTAAGTGGACAATGTTGTAATCTCGGGTATAAATATCCCGGTAGCCTGTACATAGAAGCTCTCTCAATCTCAATCAATCAAACATAAATCAATCTACTTTCGGCGCATCGCCAACCCTCGCAAGAGGTTAGCTTCCGGCGAGTTTTTGCTTCCCTAGAGCAGAGGTAAGAACTCGTACCCGACGATCTACATCGTCGGGGCTAGCGTGTCGCTTTAGGCACGTTAAACCCTGACGATGTGATCGTTGTTTATCATGTTTTGGCTAATCTCAATGTGGCTTCCTAATTCTGTCTCGCCAGCGGTTAACTCGTTTTAGGGTTTATTGCCGACGATGATCGAATTAGTTTGCTCGTTTAGATTATCTAGAACATCTACCATCCCCAAAAGCGATCGACGGCTTGATTTTCTTTGTGTTAACTCTCGATCTACACTTTGAGTTGCTATCGACCTTAGTCGTGTTTCGAGGTTTAACTCAAAGCCTGTTTTCGATCGTAATTAAGGATAGCACCGGGGTTTCAGCCGATCTTACCTAATGCATGTGATCATTTATGTTTTTGCATGTATTTGTCACTTGTACGAGCAAATCGTTAAATATAAATATATTTATTACAGGGTATTCTTAGGGCTTCTCTGTGATTAGTATATCTATATTGGCCGATTGGCTTGTATAAGTTTGCACTAGAGTTTTAGCTAGTGTATTTATCTTCATGCATCCCTCATCGGCCGATTCCATTAAATTGCCACAAACATATTAGCATGGGCCGATGGGGTTAGATCTATTTATCAATCTCATTATGTTATAACCTCAAGTAGGCCGATATAGCTTTGCCCTATTGGCTAGGCTCTCACGATGCAACATCGGCCTATCGGCCGATCGGTCATCATTTCTAATGTGGTTTACTTGTTTAGTCTTGTTGATTGCAGATCAAATCAACTGGCACACCCTACACGCACCTAGGCAAGCCATTGGATCTGCACTGGAGTAAAACAAACCTCCCAGGCCGCCGTGGAAACGTGGAACCCGTTTTGTTGCGAGGCGGGTCGAAATTCTACGCCAACAGACACCGTAGGAGATTGTTTGTGGCAGAGATCCGGTCCACCATGCAGGAGGAGCCATGGCGTTGCTAGCGGATGGAACGACAGCAAGTGCGACTTCAGGCCACCAAGGAGGGGCGACGGATCCAGCTTGAAACGGCGACGGCGACAGCGACGGAGACGGAGCTACCTCTCGCTTGGACCTGGAGCTCATCTCGGGAGATCGGATTGGATTTGGGCGAGGGCCAAAGCTCGATCTGGTTCAAGCCAGATCTGGGCAGCAAGAAAGTAGAAGGGGAAAGGGAGGAAAGGAGATATTCCCTTCCTTTCGCGCACACAGGGGAAGAAATCAGATTATTGGCGCGCAACACGCGAGCGTGAGAAGATTTGCGCGCGCGAATGCAGGTCGGGAGGGAGGCGAAGCGCACGCACTTGAGGGAGGCAGACGAACGCGAGATTTTGGGGCCGGGAGCAATCGATCAGAGCTGAGGGAGAAGAGCCAGCATCTAGCATAAAGGTTGGCTCATCCGTCCTCGATTTTTGAGCGAGACTAGCTCAAGATCCGGCGCTAGCTGGTTTGGTTTTCACGTTTCTCTTTCATTCACGTAGGACTATTGCTGATGTGTACTGCTATGAGCTAGCTGACTTGTCACTGTTGGAGACGCCCTTCGAGCTGAGGCTATCGTGCCTTCAGCAAAGACCCGTTCCGGCTCAGAGGTTTAATAGTGTCACAGGTTACTGGCTACAACTGTGTACCACGTCATCTAAAAACAACCTAATATTTGGAGAGAGCACTTTAAGCTGTGTTCACCTCTCACACATGTAAAACGGAGCGACACATTTTCTTATGATTAATTAAGTATTTGTTAAATTTTTTTTTGAAAAATGGATTAATATGATTTTTTTAAAGCAACTTTCGTATAGAAAATTTTTGCAAAAAATACACCGTTTAGCAGTTTGAAAAGTGTGCGCGTAGAAAATGAGAGGAATGAGTTGGGAAAGTGGATGGCCAAACACGAGACGTTGTTGAGCCGTCCCCTCCCTCTGGTGGGGCTGCCAGGTGAAAACTTTGTCTTGGTTCTCCCTAAGACCTCGATAAACGATGGTGACAGTGCTCATCGTCGCTTTTCTCCCTGGAGACTTCGTCTAGGAAGCCCTCTTACCAAAGCTTCTCTTAGGTAGTTGGTGCAAGCTTGCTTTAAATGTCTTGTCCTCTTGCGGCGACACCCTAGCTTTTGCAAGTTGGCCACATTGGCGAGCCTTAGAGAGAGAGCGGTTCCATCTTCTCTCTCACCCTCTCCCCTTAATCCCAAAAACGTGGATAGAGTTGAGTTTGGTGGCCGGCTGTTAGGGCTTGGTTTTTGGACGATCTTGGCTGTAGCTTCCTTGTTGGTCTAGCAACGGCCGGTCACGTTTAGCGACGGCTGATCCGGTGCTAGTCTCTCCTTGGCTATGTGTAGACGTCGTCGATGCGTGGTGAAATTTTTTTATTTTATTTTTCTTGGCTACTGCCTTCCAGGACACTAGTCTTATAATTTTTCCCACTCTATTCAATGAATTATCGCGTTGTCTGGTGCTGATCGTTAAAAAAAAAGGAATTCTACAAACTAACTTGGCTGACATAAGGATCGTTAACTTTGCAATAATTTGTTGCATATCTACAAACTACAAAGCCGAGTTGATTATTATCGCCGGCATGGATGGCAAGCTGTCTATATAATTTGTTGTTTTCAACAAGTTCATCCTTGAAACTGCAAAACAGCAAGATACAAAGTAGGCTCGTCAACAAACTCTACCATTTCAAACTTGCTACCGGCTGTAGCCTTCTCCAGAGAAGGCCTGGTTGGTAAATCGGCAGTTACAACTTCAGGATTTTCCCTGCGATGTTGCTCCAAACTCTGCCGTCCTTGATCCAAAAAGATGACAACTCTTCCACCTAAGGCAAACGGAATACAGTGTTTCAATTCAAGACAAGCATACAAGAAACATCCAAGTAGTATAATCACAACATATCAGAATGACCTCAACACATGAAGCACCCTGGCACGTTGATGATCATGGAATTTGGCTAGACTAGGGGTGTAGCAAGGTTGATGACTGATGAGTAATGACTGATCCTTGATAATGTCTTGTTAATAATAAGAAGCAACGGGTTAAGATAGCTAATCTAAGAGCATTGTGAGAAGCCGGGTTGTTGGAGGTGAGGAGTGGAGTGGAGCAAATGTATATAAGAGAAAAGGATAGCTGAATACTATTGAACTAAGAACAAGGTCATTTTGATAGCTTGATTCAATTCTCAGATGCAAAAGATGAACCATAAAGCATCTCTAAAGCAACAAGGCGGCAAATCATCCCATGAAAACTTTAGAGGGCAAGGCTAGGCACATACAACTATACAAGTAGTCGCTGAATTGAGCTAATGCACTCCATGCAACAAACACCATCTACAATGTAGAACTAGGATTTAAAACTAGCCTAACCACAAGAACTGAAAATAATCAGAACAGAACAAATGTGGAACTCTTATAAGTGGCAATTAAAAATTTGTCACTGGACTCACATGTCATAGACACATATGGACCCACATATCATAGACTGCGAGTGGCAAATCCTTAATTGCCACATCTTAAAAATGGCAAAAAGTTAAATGCCACTTACATACGCATGCATACGCCTGCTTGTCTGTTCCATAAGTCGCTTCAATATTGTTTCAAGCAAACTAAATCAGCACATACAAGGATTAACGATTCGAACCACGTAGGACGCTGTATCAAAACCACATGTAAATGTAAACTAATGTATCCAATTTATTTCATGAATATGGCAGGGCAACAGCCAACAGGTTACCTAGTAGCATTGATCTCTCAAGTCTCACAGTATCATACAAACCAAATTTTGTCATAATAAAACGTACTCCTAGTTTCTTAACCATCACAAACTGTGAACACCCAATTCGCTGATATATAAACTCACAACTACGGTCACCAATTAAGCGAGGAATGCAGAGTTTTAACCCTCAAATTATTGCGAAAGCAACAGAGCAAAACAGAGATAAGATAACATATCAACAAGTTCTCACCTTTGGAGCATCTCTTGGCCAGCGACTTGAGCAGCGCGGCGGCCGAGACACCCATCCCGGGGAAGTAGCAGATGAACACCGCGTCGAACGCGTCGAACCTCTCCGGCACGGCCTCCACCACTCCGCCTCCCCTGCCGCCTCCGCCTCCCTCCAAGTGGAAGCACCTCACCTCGTCGTGCCCCTCCTTGATCCCCGCCAGCACATACAGGGACTCGTGCGCGGCCACCAGGAGCTCGCAGGGGTGCCCGGAGAGGAGGGCGTCCACGAAGGACGGCGCGGGGGTCACGGCCAGCACCCGCGACGCGGGGGAGAGGGCCCCCGCCGCGAGCGCGCGGGGGAGGCTGCCGCCCGCCGCCGCCGCGGCATCGAGGAAGGACCAGTCCTTCTCCACTACGTCCGCGACGGCGACGCCGTCCGGGACCGTACACCGTCCGGCGCGACGGGAGGGCGGCGAGAGCGCAAGGCTGAGCCGTAGGGGGTTAGGAAACCCCGGGTTGATGGGTGGCGAGTAGGGTCGGGGCCGCGGGGTGGGGAGCAGGAGAGGGGAGAACGCCAGCGAGAGGGAGGCGGAGGCGGAGGCCATGGGGGAGGAGAGGGTGGTGTTGGCCGGAATCCGGGGAGGAGGATGGGAAGGGGGAAAGGTAGACGATGCCATGGGCTGAGACTGCATCGTCTACCTTTAGCTATGGGCCGGACCAGGAAACCATGGCCCTTCATAATTCGGCCCAATTAGATATGTAGTTGCTGGTCTGCGAGTTATGGGCTTCTGAAATATCTCCCGGCCTGTTTGTCAATGTTTGGTACTCTTGCTGCGGAACATTGATTCTGACAATGTAACTTAGGCCGTGTTTAGTTGCAAAATTTTTTTGGCAAAAACATCACATCAGATATACGGACACATATTTGAAGTATTAAACGTCAACTAATAACAAAACAAATTACAGATTCCGATTGTAAACTGCGAGATGAATCTTTTGAGCTTAATTAAGCCATCATTAGCACATGTGGATTACTGTAGCATTTTATGACTAATCATGGCGTAATTAGGCTCAAAAGATTCATCTCGCAATTTACAGTCGAACTGTGCAATTGGTTTTTTTTTTCGTCCACATTTGATGCTCCATACATATGTCCAAACATTTGATGTGACGGAGAAGTTGAAAGTTTGAAAAAAAAATTTAGGAACTAAACACAGCCTTAGTTGCGTCCTCATATCAATCCAAATAAATCAATCATTCTGCAAAGATTAATATTCTGTCTTGATAGAATATGGATTGAAAACATCACTTCTCGTTCGACTTGCATATGTGTTCAGCCATCCTGTTTTTCTGCACGGTGATTCAAAATTCAAACAATCAGTCAGAAACTCACACAATCAATCACGGATTGAGCATAGAGATATGCATGAAAATTTTTCCTTTTTTCTCGAAACAACTTATGGCAAGGAAATCGTACGCGTACGATGGAATTCAGGCCTTGTTTAGTTAGGTTGTTTTTGAAAGTTTGATTGTAAAATTGAAATGATGTGATTGAAAGGTTGTGTGTGTATGATAGGTTGATGTGATGGAAAAATTGAAAGTTTGAAAAAAAAAACTTGAAACTAAACAAGGCCTTAGTTAGGTTGTTTTTTGAAGTTTGGTTGTAAAATTGGAATGATATGATTGAAAGGTTGTGTGTATGATAGGTTGATGTGATGGAAAAGTTGAAAGTTTGAAAAAAAACTTGGGAACTAAACAAGGCCTCAAACGGTAACCAGAAAATTTCGGAAAGTTTAACAAAAAAGGAAACTGTGACCAGAAAAGGACGGGATCACCCTGCTCCTGGCGGGCCCACACCACCATCGATCGGACGATCGCCGCTGCCAGACAATGGGTGTGCACGAATCTCAATGCCCAAAGTTTGAATCATCCCGCTCTTTTGGCCCTCCCGACGCTGGTCAGTCTTCGCTCAATGACACGTAGGTCCCACAGAGATGCTGCTGACATCGTGTGAAGGACAAGCCGACTAATCCCCACAAGAGAAAAAGAAGACCAACAGAACTGCGGATTTGCGGAAGGCAAGTGTCCGTCACTGCAAGTGGGCCCACCCGGAAGCCACGAGGCCACGGCCCCCTCTTTTGCATGAGCTGCGGCGAGCACGGGCCCACGCCGGCGTGGGATGGGAGAGAGAGGCCCCTGCTCTCTCCGATTTCCATTCCAATCTCCGCGTCGACACGAGACCACGACGTCACGCATTCCCGCGAATCCGGTCTGCTCGAGACCTCCTCCCATCTTCTTCCACCCATCGCCACGCCGCAAGCCATCAAAGCGCCTCCTGCTTCCCCTCCTATCCAAGGCGAACCACACTCTGCGATCGAGTGCTCGCTGAGCCGTAAAACCCTAGCTAATCCTTCTCTCTCCCCCTCTCGCTGTCGTCTCCGACTCCGATCTCCGCGGCCTCGGTTGCGGGTTTGCGGCTGCGCCGGTGCGGCTCCATGGTCCCGGAGCCGCCCCCCGCGGCGGCGACGGAGCCGAGGCGCTCCGCGCGCAGGCGCCTAAAGTCGGCCGTCGCGACGGAGGCCGAGGTGGAGGCGGTGGCCGAGCTCGACGAGATCGAACGCGAGATGTCGCGCGCCGAGACGCGCAAGCGCCAGCGCAGGACGGCGAAGGAGAAGCCTGGTGCCCATGAGGGAGCGACCGAATGGAAGCCGGAGGACATGGAGAAGGCGACGGCGGCGGCGGAGGCGCAGGAGCCCGAGGGGGCCGAGCTCGATAGTGAGTTGTCGCCCGCAGAGTCACGCGGCAAGCGGCAGCGCGGGGTGGAGAAGGTCAAGCGTCGTACACGTAAGAAGACGGCCAAGGAGAGGCCGAAGGAGACGACCGAGAAGTCGGCGGCTCAGGCGCCCGAGAAGATGAAGGTGAACGATGCGGGTGGCGAGATGGGTGGCGCGCTGGCCGAAGACGTGTGCGCGGATGAGCCGGACGCCGAACAGATGGCCATGGAGGAGGAGGAGGAGGCAGCCGACGTGCTGGAAGCAGAGGAGGGGATGGGTAAGTATGTCGGAGAAGGATCAGCCGAGAAGGCTGCGACGAGGAAGATGGTGGCGCGGCCAAGCACTGCGAGAAGGGTGGAGGACTCAGATGACTACTTTGTGGGCGATCCAGTACCGGATGATGAAGCGCGGCAACGATGGCCCGTGAGGTACAGTAGAAAGGTATGAATTTCCCCTAAACCCCTAACTCTGTTCTAGAGTTTTCTCCTGGAATACTAAAGTTTGTTGTCACTTCGATTTTGAGATGATTTTGAAAAATAAAACTGACATGATCTTTTGTTTTTGTTGCAGGGGTCTGATTCGCTTCTTATGCAGTATGTGTGTTTTTACGCTAACATTGTTCTGAAAGTACTCTTATTATGGTGCTTTTATAATGGTGGCCAGAATTTTCATTTATTCAGGTCTGACGAAGATGAAGAAATGAAGGCTCGATGTCACTACCTAGCTGCTAATGTGGATAATGAAATCTATCATCTTGATGATGATGTCTATGTCAAGGTCAGTCATGAATATCTTATTCACACTTCATAGAACTTTATTAACCAATGTTGTTTCCTAGTTTTATGTATTGCTTTTACGATAGCATTTTTATATGACTGACTAACAGGGGATGATTAATGTACCTTTTACTTTTTGCCATTTTTGTTTTGTTCTTCATTGTAACTGTTATTAAACTTATTATCCTACTATTTGTTCTACTGGTTGTTAACCAGGAGGCATTCAAGTTTTTGATTAATTGTTGACGCTCATTTGTATGCACGTAAATTTCCTCATATCAGTTCATTGTTCTGTGCATATCAATTTTGTGTGGGAAATGGGTACATAACTTGATTTGACTGTGGAGATTAATAAGAATATCGTTTCATTTGGCTTGCATATGCTCTATGGTGTATCGTTGTAAATTATTCCTGCATTATCTATTTGCTTATCATATTTCTCGTGTACTAGATCCATATGAACCGAATTAACTTATTTGCAGGCTGGTCCTGATGAGGAAAATTACATTGGACGGATTACTGAATTTTTTGAAGGAGTCGACCGTGGATCATATTTCTCTTGTCAGTGGTTTTTCCGTACAGCAGATACAGTATGTCTGAACTCAGAAGTACCTTTTTGTTGTTTTTTAATGGAAATGTAACACTTATAAGAGACATGTATTTGCAGGTCATCTCATCGAAGTTGTTAAAGGTGCATGATCATAGACATAACCATAAGCGTGTTTTTCTTTCAAAGGAGAAGAATGACAACTTGATTGAGTGCATAGTCTCAAAAGTAAAGATTGTCCATGTTGATCCAAATGTAAGTGATATATTCATTAGGCATAAATCCTATTTAATGCTTATCATGTTGTCATGTTCCTGATGATTTTTGATGTCACTAATATTTAAACAAATTCAGATGACGCCTCAAGCAAGAGTTCATGCCATATCAGATTGTGACCTGTATTATGACATGTCTCACTCTGTTGCATATTCCACATTTGCAAATCTTCCAGCAGGTAATTGTTTACATGATTCTTTTTCTGTTGCAAGTATCATAGGTGTGTATGTGCATCATTCACATTTTTGTTGTTAACTTATAGAAGAGACCTGTTATGATAAACTGTATGAGAAAAATATTTTATATTATATTACTGTTTGGAACATTTGACAGATGCAAAAATACACTTGTTGCTTCAATATTGTAAACCTCAATGTTTCTTGTCTTATCTTCTGAGGCAGCTATTTTCTTGTAGATAATGACGGTGCATCAGGGAGTGAGGCAACATCAAATATTTCCTGTGATGATGCTGACGATTCTTCTAAGGGAAAACCATCGGCTGATACTGTGGCACCATATAATGGACAAACAGAGACAGCTTCTCTGCTTGATCTTTACTCAGGATGTGGCGCTATGTCAACTGGGCTTTGTTTGGGTTTTGCATTGTCCGGCATAAATTTAGAGACTGTATGTTTTGTACTTGATGTGACTTCTAACTGCCTACTAAGTTCTTTTGTCTATTGACAATGTTAATGCTTGCTTTATTGTGCAGAGGTGGGCTGTTGACATAAACAAATATGCTTGTGCTAGTCTCAAACATAATCACCCATACTCGCAGGTAGTACATTCATGTTTCCACTTGTAGACTGCCACTAAATAGTATCACCTTGCACATCCACTAGATAGACAAATTCATGTGTTCGCTTTTGCCTCTACTTTGTAGGTGCGGAACGAGAAAACTGAGGATTTTCTTGCCCTTATTCAGCAGTGGGATGCACTTTGTAGAAAATATGTTGTCCACAAAAACGATACACTAGAATCTGGTATAGATATGTCCTTAAATGATGCTGAGGATGTAAATGAGCCTCTTCCAGAAGATATATTCGATGTGGAGGAGCTCCTTGAGATATGCTATGGTGATCCAAGTAACACAGGAAAAAATGGCTTGTGGTTTAAGGTAATAAAGACTTAATGTTTACTAGTTAACTAGCATTCCTTGAATTTCATATTTTCTTATTTGTATTAATCTAGTGTGGTACTATATTATTGAAAAAGTACTCTGTGAATTCTACTTTATATAGGTGCGGTGGAAAGGGTATGATCCAAGTTATGATACATGGGAGCCAATTGATGGGCTTAGGTTGTTATCTCTTTTATGATGCCCTTTCACATTTTTTGTTTTATTGTTAGTGCCTCATTGTTACAAATTTCAGCGATTGCCCTGAGCGTATTAAAGAATTTGTAGAGAAAGGACACAGGGAAAATATTTTGCCCTTGCCTGTAAGAATTTTTCTCGTCTTTTTTTTTCCTTCTCAGTTTTGTTGTCATGCCATCTTATCATGTCCTTTAAATTCATAAGGGTACTGTGGATGTCATATGTGGTGGGCCTCCATGTCAAGGCATCAGTGGATTCAACCGATTCAGAAAGCATAATGATCCACTCGAGGATGAAAAGAACAAACAATTGGTTGTTTTTATGGATATAGTGAAGTATCTGAGGCCCAAATATGTCCTCATGGAAAATGTTGTAGACATATTGAAATTTGCAGATGGATTCCTTGGACGCTATGCAATGAGTCGCCTTGTGGCTATGAATTACCAAGCTAGGCTTGGGATGATGGCGGCAGGATATTACGGGCTACCGCAGTTCAGAATGCGGGCATTTCTCTGGGGAGCCCTTCCATCAATGGTTTCTCTCTATGCTTTCTTAATCTTATTCCTTTGTGACGCTTTTGCTTATTAAGAAATTACATTCACCAATAGGTATTACCAAAATTCCCACTTCCTACCCATGATGCTGTTGTGCGTGGAATAGTTCCAACTACATTTTCAGTAAGAGAATTGAGTAAATAATTGCCAAGAATTCATTATTGTATTATGTATTGTCTTAATATTTGGCTGCTCCATTTGCAGCAAAGTGTTGTTGCATACAATGAGGTAGACACCCGTTGCCTGCGAAAAGCTCTTCTCCTTGCAGATGCCATATCTGATTTACCCAAGGTTATTGTTTTACTTTCATATATCCATGTATCTTTATCTTTTGAATGCTGATTGTACAATTGTGTTGTTCTTTTTCTGTATGTGCTATATTACAAATTTACAGGTTGGAAATGATCAACCTAAAGATGTAATAGAGTATAGTGTTGCCCCAAAAACTGAATTTCAACGCTATATCCGGAACAACCGTAAAGGTAATCCACGATTTGCTACTAATTGAATTAACAAATATCGATAAGTACTGTTCATGAAATCTATTCCCTCCGTCCCATAAAAAATACACCTAATATGGGATGTGACACATTCTGTTCAGATTCGTAGTATTAAGATGTGTCATATCCCGTAGTAGGTTTATTTTTTATGGGATGGAGCGCTATGTTCGTTTGTTATGCTCTTTCCCTCTGCATTTGTGGAATTCTAAGTATTTATATTGACTCTATTTTCAATTAGTGTGTGGGTTTGACAATTGCCTTGCCCCTTTGTTTATGCAATTCTAAGTGCCGCTACTTGTAATTTCTTGATTGAATTGCTATGCCAAGTTACTTTGTTTTGTTATTCATTTTCAGACATGCAGGATTACTCTTTTCGTGGAGATGATCCTTCTGAAGAAGGTAAATTGTTTGATCATCAACCTCTAAAGCTAAACAAAGATGATTATGAGCGTGTGCAGCGGATACCTGTAAAAAAGGTTAGCAAGGCTTAAGATTGTCATGCCAGTTACTTTCAATACCTTGGTTGCTTACCTTTTTTTCTGTTTCAGGGAGCGAACTTTCGTGATCTAAAGGGTGTCATAGTTGGCCCAAATAATACTGTGCAGCTGGATCCAAACATTTCCCGTGAACGACTGTCATCTGGGAAGCCTTTGGTACTTATATATTTTGCTATATTTCAACAACTGCAATGTCAATGTTTCCTCTTGAGTGCCATTAATTACTGCTTCTCTGGATAGGTGCCTGACTATGCCATATCTTTTGTCAAGGGGAAGTCAACTAAGTAAGTATGTTGACCATAATGGTTCATTTTACGCAATCTTGATTGATAATTCTAATAAATCTGGCAATGCAGACCGTTTGGACGCCTGTGGTGGGATGAAACTGTTCCCACTGTCGTTACTAGAGCTGAGCCTCACAATCAGGTATCATTTTTTTTGGCGTTTTTCTCATCTTAATGCCACTTCGGTTGTAATTGTGCATAAACGGACTCCTCCATATTGCAGATTATTTTGCATCCTAGCCAGGACAGAGTTCTGACCATTCGCGAGAATGCAAGGTTGCAAGGTTTTCCTGACTATTACAGATTGATTGGCCCACTAAAAGAGAAGTAAGTGCTTATAGGATATTTTTATCAATTGTAGTGGATTCAGGAATCAGTAACATGGGCTTTAGCGTCCATATTTTGGATTGAATTACTCACAAAGATAATAATAGTATATGATAGATGAGTGTTGTGTAGTTCCATTCTTATGCTATGTATTCTTGTTCAATGTAGATATATCCAGGTTGGCAATGCGGTTGCAATTCCGGTTGCTCGAGCTTTGGGGTATGCTCTTGGGCTGGCCTACCGGGGTGAATCTGATGGAGATCGAGCAGTACTCAAACTGCCAGAAAGTTTTATTTATACCGATCAAGAGACGGTTGTTAAATCTTCGGCAGGAACTCCTGGAAGTGAAGTAGCTGACTCAGAACAGTTGTTTGAATAGTATGTTATCTGAGTCACTTGTATAGTTGGGCGATGTGCTATCATTATTTCTGTATGAGTTTCGAACACTGACAGTGCATGCATTGTCCAATACTCCAAACATTCATTGGTTAACCCTGGAACTGAGTAATTTGCATATGTTTCTTCATTGGATACCTGTCCATTTCTTTCTGGTTTAGATATGTCAGTGAAATACTTTATTTGCTTTGATTCTAATTGAGCGGCTGCTACATTGTACTATTGGGCTCTTTTCTTTATTTTAGGACACTGGCTACTTTTGAGCAAAATCTACCATTATACTCTTGTATTTACTTGCATGAAATTTCCCTGTCCTGTCTGACGTTACACAAAGATGCATGGAACGATAGTGTTCAGTACACCGGTTTCAATGCTGTTTTCTTATATGGGCATAAGTTATTTGTTATTTGACAACTACTGACTGTTAATGACCTAAGATTCAGTCACTGTATTTTTTTTACTGATAAAAAATTCATGTAATTTCTATTACTGGCTCTTTATTAAAAGAAAGAAAAGAAATCTACATGGCGCAAAGCATCTGCATGGTAAATATACAGAAGCTCCCTTTTTTTTTGAATCTACACAGAAGCTCCCTTGACCACCAATGATAATGCTGTTTGTCAGCTGAGCTCCAATGGTTGGGAATGTCCCAGTTGGCATGGAGACCAAAAATAGAAAATATAAAGAGATTGTATCCCAGAAATGTGCGCGAGGCGGTGCGGTGGAGGTTGGACAATGTGACGAAACCAGCGCTTTGAAGCCTACTTCCTTTTCCCTCCCCAATTTTGCTTCAACCCCTTCTGTTCTTTTTCAGAAAGAACAGGGAAAAAGGAAGGTACATTATTGATTCTTCAGTTTCATGGCATTTTAATTTCTCTGTTTGTTTGGTTCTCTAAATGTTGTATTCGATCTCACCTCCAGTTTCATAAACCCCAATTTCTTTTGCATGATATTTGCTTTTTTTAAATGAAATGTGGTTATTCCCTTGATCTTAGATTCTAAAATGTAAGGTAAAGTGGCGGTTGAACTATCGTCCTTGATCCAGGGTTCTAAAATGTAAGATAAACGAAAAAATGGGACTGCTTTTCAGCGTGTAGTTCGTATGCATGGACATGTTTTTGTTTCCTAAACCAAAGGTCTGAAAAACATGTGACAAGTCCTTCAAATACAGATAAAATCCTCAAATCCCTCGCTATCCTCTCCCATGGTTGTGGCGTTCTGCATCCCTTTTTTTTTCCCTTCTAGATAATATCAC
Source organism: Oryza officinalis (assembly GCA_008326285.1). Lineage (NCBI taxonomy): Eukaryota > Viridiplantae > Streptophyta > Magnoliopsida > Poales > Poaceae > Oryza > Oryza officinalis. Next base: position 13,432,097 of record BDMV01000003.1, on the reverse strand, counting down.
TTTTTTTTCCTCTCATATTTTTGCAGGGGTTCATCGCGACGAGGAGCCGAGGAGGGGGAGGCGCGCCGTTCCATTCCAGAACATCCTCTTGTGGGAGGGGTGGAATCGTCTTCATCATCGACGGGGCGAGATCCGTCTCGACGTCCGGCAGAAAATGGACGATTCCCCGCTAGATAATCTGTTTGATGGAAATGGATTGGATTCACCGGCAAGCGCGGACAGCTCTAGCTCCACGGGATCACCGCCGAGCTCCACGTCGTCGTCCCCTCCGTCGTCGCAGTCACCTCCGGGGTCATCGCCGCCTCCTGCCAGCCCGCCACCGTCCACACCGTCGGCCCCACCGACCAATTCCTCGGGCTTAGCACCGTCGCCACCTTCCCCGTCGCAGTCGGCGCCACCGGCGAATACCGGCGGGTCCCCACCATTGCATGGCTCGCCGCCAGCGCCAAAGGCCGTCCCGTCTCCGCCCGCGCCGAAGCGTAGCGGCGACGGTGGCTCCTCCTCGGACAGTGGGAGCTCCAAGGGAGGAGGCAGCTCGAGTGGCCGTGGCAAGAGCGAAAGCAACGGCAACGGGTCGCCGCCAGTGGCTGCCATCGTCGCCGGCGCGGTGATCGGGTTCCTGGCCTTCACACTGCTGCTGGCCATCGTCGCGTGCGTGTGCTGCACCAAGAAGAAGAAGAAGAGACCCCCGCACATGCACATGCCGTACTACACCGACGAGAACGGTAAACACAACATCTACATGCGACGGCATGGTCCGCCGCCATGGCGCTCATGCCGCGCTCTCGCCACGCATACCGCAGAGAGATACTATTGTGCAGTTGACATGGGGTGCGCGCCCGCGTGCATGCAGGGAAAGTGTACTACGCGAACAGCATGCCCAAGTGGCAGAACAGCGTGGACCACGGCGGCGGCTGGCACGCGCAGTACTCACCGGGCCAGGCGCCACCGAGCAGCGAGATGAGCGGGTCGCACGGGACGGGGCCGCTGCCGCCACCGTCACCGGGCATGACGCTGGGATTCTCGAAGAGCTCCTTCTCGTACGACGAGCTGGCGCTGGCGACGGGCGGGTTCTCGTCGGCGAACCTGCTGGGGCAGGGCGGGTTCGGCTACGTGTACAGGGGCGTCCTTGCGGGCAGCGGCAAGGAGGTGGCGGTGAAGCAGCTCAAGGCCGGGAGCGGGCAGGGCGAGCGCGAGTTCCAGGCCGAGGTGGAGATCATCAGCCGCGTCCACCACCGCCACCTCGTCTCCCTCGTTGGCTACTGCATCGCCGGCTCATCCCAGCGCCTCCTCGTCTACGAGTTCGTCCCCAACGACACCCTCGAGCACCACCTCCACGGTCTCCATCATTTTCCCTTTCCCTGGCGTGCTAAGGCGCGCCGCCCGTGCGATTCTTGATTAATCCTGACAAATGCGTGTGCCGGCTGCGTGCAGGGAAGGGCGTGCCGGTGATGGCCTGGCCGACGAGGCTCGCCATCGCGCTCGGCTCAGCCAAGGGCCTCGCTTACCTGCACGAAGATTGTAAGCTCCCGAATAACCCGTTGATCTGTTTGCAATCTGCAGGAATGGGTGCCCTATGTCTTTCTCTAACGATCTGATTGTTGCGTTGTGGTTGTCACGTACGAAGGCCATCCTAGGATCATCCACCGTGACATCAAGGCGGCCAACATCCTCTTGGACGAGAATTTCGAGGCTAAGGTGATCAACCAAAGATCCCATCACACCAACTTAAAGGCTTAAGCTACGACGATTAAGATTGAAATAGTACTGACTTGGTTGAATTTGTTGGCATTAGGTTGCGGATTTCGGGCTTGCAAAGTTAACCACGGACACCAACACGCATGTCTCCACGCGCGTCATGGGGACTTTCGGGTTAGTGCCGCATGACGGCATGAGTACCCCTCGGTTCATTTGCTTGCATAGCCTAGCTACCATCGGGTACAGATGTTGACTCCGGTCACCTCTCTGTGTAGCTATCTGGCTCCGGAGTACGCGTCGAGTGGCAAGCTGACGGACAAATCGGACGTGTTCTCCTTCGGCGTCATGCTGCTCGAGCTGATCACCGGCCGGCGACCGGTCGACTCAACAAACTACATGGAGGACAGCTTGGTCGACTGGGTGAGCGTCACCCCTCCCTCCCTCGCAAACTAATCCATCCTAAAATGGTTCTGACGCCGCTCGATCACTTTTTTGTGACAGGCGAGGCCCCTCCTGGCGCGCGCCTTATCGGAGGACGGCAGCTTCGACGAGCTGATCGACCAGCGCCTGGAGAACAAGTTCGATCGGCTGGAGCTGGAGCGCATGGCCGCCTGCGCCGCCGCCGCCGTCCGCCACTCCGCCAAGCGCCGCCCCAAGATGAAGCAGGTAATTAAAACCGCACGCCTCACAGTGATCATCGATCACCTGGGTTGGCTGGCTGCTTCCTTCGCAACGCAAGATATGATGATATTTTTCTTCTTGCTGTTGCCGCGTGTGCAGATTGTCCGCGCGCTGGAGGGCGACGCGTCGCTGGACGACCTGAACGAAGGGGTGAAGCCCGGGCAGAGCATGATGTTCAGCACGGGGTCGGAGTACGACTCCGGCAACTACGCTTCCAACATCAACAGGTTGAGGAAGGTGGCCTTCGAGAGCAGCATCGAGGACAGCAGCGAGTACGGGACCCACTCCAGCGCCGACTCAGGGGAGCCGCCCCGGCGGCAACAGCAACGCTAGCCGTATGATCGGAGACATCGAGCTAGACTTGACTATTTCTTCGGTGTATGAGAGTGTTGAAACTGTGGTGCGAGATGGCGAATCGATGGGAACCGGGGCGATACGGTCATGCGTATTGCAGACCGAGCGTTTGATGTGACTGCTTTGTTGGCTGTATTATCGTGTGATTTTATTGATGTATCCGATCGATGTGTAATGTGATATTGCGCTGTTATCTTGCATATATCTACTGGTGAGGTTTGCATTGAATCGAGAAAAGGAAGAGGTTTAATTTCTTTGAAGTTTGAACGGAGCTTCTCATGGAGGACCATGAATGGATGGTGTACTTTGTCCCAACCAAGCACAAGTTCAAGTTCACTCTTGCCTTAAAAGTTCAAAGACCGATTGCAAGAGATAAGGATACATTCGAAGGAACTTACATAAGTTCAGTCAGCTTGTTTCTAATGGAACGGTTGAAGCCTTGTACGTACTGCACATGTTTCTTGGTGCTGTGTGCTGTATCTGCGCTTCGAAATGTTAAGCTTCCTTTTGAAATGCACATATGTAAAATCCTATGGATAGAAAAACATAAGGAAACCGTAGGAATGACTATTTAGATGAAGCACAGAAAAACACATGAACAGAAGAGATTGAAAATTTTTCAAGAGATTAAACTTCATGTTAAAAATCCTCTAAAATCCCAATGATTTGAAGCAATCAATCCTAAGAAACTTTAAATGAATTTAACAGAAATATTCCTTTATTCAAAAGACCATATAGAAATTCTTTTCATAGGAACCTATTCCTTCAGAATATATACCTTCAGAATTCCTAAGGATTATCCGTTTCAATGGAGGGATCGAGGATGGTGCTGGACTGTTTGGGCCAAAAGGCCGTGTCCCTTCCATCAAGCAGGCTGGCCCCTTCGGCCTGTTTCATCGGCTGTAGCCCACCTCGTAACCGAAACCACGGCGCAACACCTGACAACCCCAACCAACCAGCCACCACAGTCTCGACTCGACTCGAGTACTCGACCGAGGCACCCAAGGGCAAAAAGGCAAAGCGGAAAGGCTAATGGCACAGACGCGCCAGCTGGCTTTTGCACGCACGCCACACGGGCTGACGTTTCTACGCCCCCACACTTTTTTTCGCTTTTTTTGTTTTTTTCTGATTTTTTTCGCGATTTTTTTTGTTTAGAAATTGAATCTTTCAGTTTTGAATTTGAGTTAAAAGTTTTTAAAATTTGAGTTGATTTTTTGAATTTTGAGATGAAAGTTTTTAAATTTGAGTTGAACGTTTTGAATTTGGAGATAAAAGTTTTTAAATATAAATTAAAAGTTTTTAAATCTTAAGATAAAAGTCAAAAATTTAAAACTATCATATCAAAATTCGAAACTTTCAACTTAAATTTTGAAAACTTTCAAGTCAAAATTTAAAACTTTCAACTCAAAATTTTGAAACTTTTCAACTCCAATTTTAAAAACTTTCAACTTACAATTTTAAAATTTTCATCACAAATTTAAAAACTTTCAACTAAAAATAGAAAATGTTCAACTTTAAATGCAAAAACTTTCAATTTTTAACTCAAAATTTAAAAACTTTCAACTATATTTTTAAAACTACTAACTAAATTATATATATATATATATATATATATTTATATATTTAAAAATTCTAATTACTATAATTACCGCTAATTACGGTAATTATGCTAATTAATGTAATTAGCGGCTAGGCGGCGCGCGCCTGCGCTAGTTACCCATCTAGCACGCGCGCGCCAACTAGGAATCCCCGCGAGCAAGACTGCAAGAGCTCCTCCCCGTCCCGTCCGTCCCGAGCTCCCCCACCACGGCCAGGCCACCCCCACCACCGGTCCACCACCGCACGGCCAGGCCACCGTTGCGTAGGATCCGGGCGCGACAAGGGGAAAAGCTTCTTCCGCTCGAAGCCTCCCTCCCACCCCGCNCCCGGTTCGGTGGTTGCCGCCGCCTGCCAGAGCGTCGCATGCCTCGCTCCCTCGCCGGTGACCTCACCGACCCGGAGATGGCGCAGCCCTACATGAAGAAGGATGACGACGACGAAGACGGTTAGTCCCCTCTCCCCTCCTAAATTCTCCTCCTGTTGGCTTTCTCCGGCGGCGCTGCGATCTGGGAGCCGCTGGCCGGCGGAGATGCCGGATCTGGCGGGATCTCGCGGTGGATCTCGACTCGTGTGTCTGTCCCGCGAGAGTTTGTGGTGGTGGTTGTGCGAGCTTCCTGTTTGAATGTTTGATGCTCTCCGCTGGTCAGAGTGGCCGTCTGTTTGCGACTTTGCGTGCTTTGGCCCTGAGAATTTGGAGAGGGAGAGCTTGGGTTTACCTGGATAGTGCACTCAGTCAATTCTCTGCGGCATCACAGCGCCAACTCCACCTAGCTGGGCGTTCGGTTACGATGCACTTCGTTTTTATGTTCATCCTCTAATTCTCAGTCAGCTAGGCTCATTGGTGATCCGATAGTGAGATGAGATTCAGTTGCGCCCGTGTGCTGGAACCGTTTCGTTTCACTTGCCATTGGAGATTCGCGCGTCTAATTTGCATCTGGGAGTAGATCCGTTCCTTTGTCTATGTGGGTGTTCGGCTAATTTGTATGATCCAAATGTGGCAAGGTTTTTGGTACGCGATGCAAGCTGGTTACATGTGGTGTTTACCTTAACTTCAGAGCATTTCATTTTGATATTGCAGTTTGATCTTTTATAGAGTGTCCTGCCCCTTGTTTCAGATCGAATTCAGTCAGTGTAGCAAAATGCTTTCAAGTTATTACCTGTTTATTAACCCATGGATGCTTTTACAGTTGAGTACTCGCCATTTTATGGGATTGAGAAGGGAGCCGTTCTGCAGGAAGCAAGGGCCTTCCATGATCCGCAGCTTGATGCCAGGAGGTGCTCGCAAGTAAGTGTTGCTTGCATGACCTCTCTCATTTTCATATCATTTTGAATGTTGTGTTCAGAACCCTCTTGTTATTCATTATTATGGCTTTGCTCTTTGTTTGATATGTCTTGGAATTTCTCAGGTCATCACTAAGCTATTGTATTTACTCAACCAAGGGGAGACATTCACAAAGGTAGGATACTACATCTCGTGCAACTAAACTTGCCTTATGCCCTCTATGCCCTGATGGATTTGCTTCTGATGTAGGTTGAGGCCACAGAAGTTTTCTTTGCAGTAACGAAGCTGTTCCAGTCCAAGGATGCTAGTCTGAGGCGGCTGGTGTATTTAATGATCAAAGAGCTTTCACCATCATCAGATGAGGTCAAAGGAAACTGTTTTTAGATCCATGAATTTGAACTTGTTTCTTGTATTGTCATTCTAAGTTGTTTGAATTTTGTACAACAGGTTATCATAGTCACAAGCTCATTAATGAAAGATATGAACAGCAAGACGGATATGTATCGTGCCAATGCTATTAGAGTTCTTTGTAGAATAATTGATGGCACCCTCCTTACTCAAATCGAGAGATACTTGAAACAAGCTATAGTTGATAAAAATCCTGTGGTTGCTAGTGCTGCTCTTGTTAGTGGCATCCATCTGCTTCAGGTGCTTCTATAATTCTATACCATAGAAAAATATAGTTCTTTTTTGAAGTCGATGACTATATTTTCTATATGCAGGCAAATCCAGAAATTGTGAAAAGATGGAGCAACGAAGTGCAGGAAGCTGTTCAATCAAGAGCTGCACTTGTGCAATTTCATGGCCTTGCTCTTCTTCACCAGGTTTGTATTTTGTTTCATCGATAATTCCCCAATTAAATGTAGACCAAAAGCAAAGATAGGTATAGAAAATGAAGGTGAGATAGGTTATAATTGCCTGTGTTATGGTATGTCTCGTATTTTTTTGGAACACATTATGGTCTGGTGGATGAAACTTCTGAGTTTTACCTGGGCACTACCAAAGAAGCCAGCAGCAGTTCTGTGCCTAGTAATATAGGTTGCACAGTGTGTTTTACTAGCTTCTGACAGAAAAAGCAAAACCATGACAAACTCTGATTGATCCTGGCCCTTTGAAGAACACTTTGGCTGCATGACCTCATTTGAGGGAGATAGATTTTAACCACTTAGATGTCATCCTACTTCTTTATGCCCTTGAGTTGTGTCATGGCACATTTTGAGATCCGTGCATGGATTTTTTGTAGCTATATATTTTTTGTGCATGGATCTCAAAGACATTTGGATGATCGGTGGTACAGGGGGGACATCTGGGTTAAAAGAATATCCCATCATTTGACTAAATGATGGAAAGGTGGAATATCAATACGTTATTTGATATTGTAGCTTTTCATAGTGTAGTTTTTTAAATGTTCTAGGAGGACAGCTTTCTTTAGTGAAAGTTAGAATATCTACCTGAATCATTTTATGTGCCCTGTTTCACTTGATAGCTTATGGATTCAGTTCAGGAGGCCATTGTCAGGCCACAGATCATATGCTTTGCAATTTGCTGTTTTGGAATAGTCCATGGTTAGTTTACCAGTGCCGATGACTAACTTGTACACAAGATGTCAACGTCTTGTATATCTTAGAATGAAACTTTTTAAGTCAAACACTTTTACCAAAGTAAGCTTTTCTGAACTAAGCTATGGCTAACCAATTTTCAGTTGCTTCAGTCCATTTTACACTAGTTTTAGTCATATGCTATTCTGGACTAACATCTTCAAATATCACTGACCTCCATTTTACTTAATCTCAAAATAATTGTAACTATGTAGAAATTGATTTATTTTTGTGCATTTGGCATACAAAAGGAATAGTATGGTATAAGGTATCCTAGCCTGAGACACATGATGAGTTGATCTCTGTTAATTTTCTCTCCCAACTTTCAGATCAGACAGAATGATCGTTTAGCTGTTAGCAAGATGGTTTCTGGCTTGACTAGGGGGTCAGTCCGCTCACCTCTTGCACAATGCCTTCTGATTCGTTACACGAGCCAGGTAAGCCACATATACCTCTACTGAAATTTAAAACCTAGCAAAAGTAAATTGCTGAACATTGGAAGGGTGATTTACCAGGTAATACGCGAGTCAAGCATGAACACACAGACCGGTGATCGCCCATTTTTTGATTATCTGGAATCATGTTTGAGACATAAATCTGAAATGGTGATTCTAGAGGCTGCACGGAAAATAGCAGAGATGGATGTGACAAGTCGTGAATTAGCACCAGCGATTACTGTGCTACAGTTATTTTTGAGTTCATCCAAACCTGTCCTTCGATTTGCTGCTGTCCGGACACTCAACAAGGTTATCCCCACATGATGTTTAATCTTTGACAAATAAATTTTCTCAGCTTGTGTCCATATCTTAATTTGTCTGTTATCTTGCAGGTTGCTATGACACGGCCTTTGGCAGTGACAAACTGCAATGTGGACTTGGAAAGTCTGATGTCGGACCAGAATAGGAGTATAGCAACTCTGGCAATCACTACACTTCTTAAAACGGGCAATGAATCTAGCGTAGACCGCCTCATGAAACAAATTACCAATTTCATGTCAGATATAGCAGATGAATTCAAGATAGTTGTTGTTGAAGCTATACGATCTCTATGCCTTAAGTTCCCCCTGAAGTATCGTTCAATGTATGTGCATCTTAATTCGGTGTTAATAACATTTACATTCTTTTAGTGCCTTATGTTTTGACTATCAGTTGCATTTGTTGTCCAATGCTCTTCATCCTTTTTTTCTTCTATAGGATGAACTTTTTGAGTAACAGTTTGAGAGAAGAAGGGGGCTTTGAGTATAAAAAGGCCATCGTTGATTCCATAGTAACTCTTATCAGTGAGATACCAGATGCTAAAGAAATTGGTCTTTTGTATCTCTGTGAGTTCATTGAAGACTGTGAGTTCACCTATCTTTCCAGTCAGGTAATTACACTAGCTATCTGCTGTTGATTAAGCAACAACTGGTTAACTTCCATCCTTCCAGCTACCTATGAATTATCAGGTAGTATTACTTGATATAGTGAAAATTAAGTTGACTGATGAATGCTAATACAATACTAAAAAAAAATGGGGACGCAACAAACTGATGACCTTTCTATTGATAAAAGAAGAACTGAGAACTTTCTAAATCAATCTTCTCCAATTTGTAGTTCCTTGCCTAGCTCTTGTTTTTCAATATTTGAACAGAGAATCAATCCTCTCTTTATTGCTAGATATTGCATCTTTTGGGAAATGAAGGGCCAAGGACATCAGATCCAAGCAGATATATACGCTACATCTACAACCGTGTGATATTGGAAAATGCCACTGTTCGTGCTAGTGCTGTCAGTACATTGGCAAAGTTTGGTGCCTTAGTTGATGCCTTGAAGGTAGGATAAATCATATATTATGTGTTCTAATTTATATATCACTTTTGCGTATTCTTAGCTCATCTGAGATCTTGTTTTTCATTTTTTTCAGCCTCGGATCTTTGTTCTTTTGCGCCGTTGCCTGTTCGACACTGATGATGAGGTAAATCGCAAACCGACATGATTTAATTCATTTCCCTTTTGTGACATGCATATCTTGAAGTATGTTTTTATCAGTTACAATTCTTATTGTTAAGGCCACCTATTATAAGATACCAACTTGGCATTTAGAAACAACATTTGGTGTATATGGTGTCTCTCCTCTCTGGGCAATACAAGTCTTATTCGTCTCTGTCATAGGTTCGTGACCGTGCTACACTTTATCTCCAAACTCTTGATGGTGAAGTTGCTGTTGGTAACACTGAGAAGGATGTTAAGGAGTTCCTATTTGGATCATTTGATGTGCCACTTGGCAACTTGGAAGCAAGTCTTAAAACCTATGTATGTTTTACAATGAACATTACATTTTTTATGTTTTAAGTAACTACCATGCCCTATGGTATACTAACATCTTCAATAACTTAAGGAACCCTCTGAGGAGCCTTTTGATATTTCTTTGGTGTCGAGAGAAGTCAAATCACAACCACTTCAAGAGAAAAAGGCCCCAGGAAAGAAGCCACCTGCTGGTGCTCCTGCCCCTGCACCTGTTCCAGCTGTTGATGCTTACCAGAAGATTCTCTCGTCTATTCCTGAGTTCTCTGGGTTTGGAAGGCTCTTCAAGGTTTGTAGCTTCTATACCATTAATGATTTTGAACGAGTACACATGCTAAACCCCTCTCTTTTTCCCCAGTCCTCGGAACCTGTGGAGCTGACAGAGGCAGAGACTGAATATGCGATTAATGTGGTTAAGCACATATACGGAAGCCATGTTGTGTTGCAGTACAACTGTACAAACACTATACCTGAACAACTGCTAGAAAATGTAAGCAACAAACAATTAAGTATATTCTTGGAGGCACAGCTGTCAACTCACACTGAAGATTTTTATATATGTATGTTGCTTCTTGTAGGTGACTGTTTATGTTGATGCCACTGATGCTGAGGAATTTTCAGAAGTTTGTTCAAAGCCACTTAGAAGTTTGCCTTATGATTCACCTGGGCAAATTTTTGTTGCTTTTGAAAAGCTGGAACATGTTCCTGCTACTGGGAAATTTTCAAATGTGCTGAAGTTTATTGTTAAAGAGGTAGGTGTTTCCTTGTGATATTGGATCCTGATATGACTGACAGTAATATCCTTTGATATACTTTGTATCCTGTCTAGGCCATACGTGTTATGGTTGTTGCTACCGAAAGTGAACTTCATCTTGGTCAAAAGTCTTTTGATCTCATATAAAACTGTGTTTTCACCTTTAGTGAGTTTTGGATCCTTCATGAGAGACCTGCTCCCTTGTTCATAGAACTATGGCATTCTAAATTAAATTAAGGATATAGTAATAATAATGTGTTCTATGGTTTAAATTGTTATAAGCCATTTTGTTCTTCCATTAAATTGAGGCATCAACACGTACCTTCTACTGGGTAACCATTTTTTGTGTTTAAGACTTTAAGTTGTTCCATGGCTATTTCTTTTTCCTACAAAAAATGACTAAATTATCCTGCCTATTCTCAGGTTGACACATCTACAGGGGAAGTTGATGAAGATGGTGTGGAGGATGAATACCAGATCGAAGACCTTGAAATTGTTTCAGCTGATTACATGCTGAGGGTTGCAGTCTCCAACTTCAGGAATGCCTGGGAAAATATGGACCCAGAAAGTGAGCGTGTCGATGAGTATGGACTTGGTGTTAGAGAGAGCTTGGCTGAGGCTGTGAGTGCTGTCATTAGTATCCTTGGCATGCAGCCATGTGAGGTCGGTTTCCACTTATTTTCCTATTCATCGTAATTGGCCCTACATAATTTGGTTTTTGAGAAACTGAAATGTCGCTAAATCCTTACGCATGTTTGGCAGGGCACTGAGGTTGTACCAAAGAATGCAAGATCACACACTTGCCTGCTGTCTGGTGTGTTCATCGGCGACGCCAAGGTTCTTGTCAGGCTATCGTTTGGACTGAGCGGGCCCAAGGAAGTGGCGATGAAGCTTGCCGTCAGGTCAGATGATCCCGAAGTCAGTGACAAGATCCACGAGATTGTTGCCAGCGGCTAAAGCGGGGCACACTGCCCCTGATATAAAATGATGTAGAGCCGGTAGATAGTCTTTTTCACCTTTCGTGATAAAATAGTTATACTACACCTGTTGATTCCTCAATTTTTACAGACAAGACTCCTGCCTCGTGCATATTATTTGCTCAGGTAGTGTAATAGTGTATCATGCCCCCTTGTGTAGTTGTGTTCACTGCTCGGTTTGATTTTTTTTTTCTTTGGACGCCTTGTTTACTTACTGTGGATAGTTCATTGGTGAACCGTGAACATGCTTTGAGTTGTCACACAAACAGTAACAAGTAAGTTCTCGTATGCTTGCGGAAAACCACTAAATAAAGTGTTGATTAGTTTGAGGTAATCTGCTAACTTGGGAGTTATGCGCAATTTATCAAGAAGTTCTGCAGGTCCCTTATAATTTGAGTTAAGGCTGAGTTGGGCAGTGTGTTTTCACAGCGCGCTACATACTTGCTACTAGCGTACGCTTTTTAAACTACTACACGGTGTATTTATTTGCAAAAAGTTTCTATATAAAAGTTGCTTAAAAAAACAAATTAATCCATTTTCGAAAATTTTTTTAACTAATACTTAATTAATCACGCGCTAATGATGTGTTCCGTTTTCCGTGCGTGGTGTTGGGAGCTCAGAGTAACGAACAAATCTGCTAACTTGTGAGTTCTTGCGCAAGTTCAAATGTCGTAAAGACCTGCAGATCCCCTAAAATAAAAGTTAAAAAAAAAGTTAAAAAAAAACCATTCCATTGCCGGGATTTGAACCCGGGTCGCCTGGGTGAAAGCCAGGTATCCTAACCGGACTAGACGACAATGGATTAGTGATGAATGTGTGCAGTGTAGTTTATTTGTTTGTTAAATCACTAACACCACCCGTTACAGTATAGTTTAGCTGACACGCAGGGACTTCACACTTGGTAAAATGCATTCTGACTGCCGAAACTGGTTTTGGAAGTTTAGCACAGATTATACCAGATTTTGAAATTGATGAAAAAAAACATACTCCCTCCATTTTATATTATAAATTATTTGATTTTTTTCTAGTCAAACTTTTTTAAGTTTAACCAAGTTTATAAAAAAATTAGCAACATCTGAAATATTAAATTAGGTTCATTAAATCTAACATTGAATATATTTTGATAATATGTTTGTTCTGTGTTAAAAATACTACTATATTTTTTTATAAAATTGATCAGACTTAAAAAAGTTTTGCCAATTGAAATGTCATGCTATGTGTGTGGACCCACCTCCCTAGCTGGTTAGGTGGCCACCCGGACTCTACCAATGACATCTGCGTTACGATTACATAGCCGACCACTCAAAATATATGAAAAAAAGGATCGAGCACCATAAAACACCATTGGTTGTCTAGGTTCGACAATGTTGCTGGCTCTGCCACTGACATGACTTACTGAATCCTATAAAACAAACAAAACCTTAGAAATTACTCAAAACAAGAATTTGGATGTCTCACACAAAAATACAACAAACAACACTCTAATTGGTTAATATATGGCTGATAACCCATAGATAATTTATAAGTAAAACTTTATATATATATATATATATATATATATATATATATATATATATATATATATATATATATATATATATAAATTTGTGATCGAAACTAATGCTGAAAATAGATTATGATGAAACTCTCTCCCTTTCCTCACCCACCCAAAATTTTAAGATTAAAACTTAGTTGTGGTTGATAAACATGGTTAAACAATGAGACAGAAGAAGATTATATGTATCAAAAGTTTTATTTTTTTCTTAAAACATTAGGTTATACCTAATGCCAGATTTCTCCAAAATATGTAGGAGTTTTTTTTCCATTCTATAAAAGTCTGTTTAAAACAATACTACAGACAAACAAATGACTTAATTATTTGTTTGAATTGATTTTTTAATATTTCTTCCTCCAAAACCCTTGTAATCAAAGGAACCATCGATATATATATATATACTTTTTCACCAGAATCGAACTCAGGCTGAAGTCCTGGAGAGCGGAAAAAATCCTGAGCATCACAATTCACAAGTCGCGACCTGCCTCTTGCAGAGGGCGGTCCTCTCGCGGCAGGTCACAGCCTCCCAGGGGCGGCGGCGCTCGCCGTGAGGCGCGGGAGGGGGCGCGCTCGCCGTGGTCCACGGCGAAGGGCGGCTCCTCCTCATCTAGCAGTCTCGGCTCCAGTCGTCTCGTTACCTCCCGCCACTCGCGCATTTCGTCGAACATCTTCGCCTCCATCCCCTCCCACCAATCAATCCACGTGCTCCAGAACCCTAACCCTCGTGGGCGACGGGGGAGAGGTAGCATCTGGCGATGGCGTGTTGCTGCCTCCGCGCCAGCACGGCGCCCCGCTTCCTCCTCTTCCGCGCCGCCGCACGGCGAGCCCCATTGCCGGTCGCGGTCTCCAGGAAGGTACATGCTATAGCGCCCCTTCTCTTCCTTCTGATCTCTTCCTTTGGGAGTGCACGAATCGAAAACAATCAGCATATTAGCTAGACGCAATGAGGTTTGGGGCAGCTCACAGCCATTCTACCAATGCTTCAATCACATTGCCACTAGATAACGTTCATTGTTCATCGGGCCACTGTTGTAATGTTATGCCGTAAATTAGACTACCCGAACAATTTTTTTCTCTTATTCTAGATGATAAGTCATTCAAGGAGTGTATACTGTCACAATATCACTCGATCCAATTATTTGAGCGTAAGATAATTAATGTTACCAAAATTTTCTTTGTAATATTAGGGTTTCTCGGAACAGTCAGTATTGCCAATCACAGACATGATCGAGAATTTTCAAGGACCATCCATGCAGAACACTCCCCGAATTCAATTGTATGATGATAGCTTGCCCTCAAGCTTGTTGACAACTTCTCTGAATTCTAGTGATAGTGTAACTCATGCTGACCCTTCAAAGAGTAGAATAATGCTTGTTGATGGAACCTCAGTAATGTACAGATCCTACTACAAGATATTGGGTAAGTATTTCCTGATTTTCTTTGTTACATCTTTATTGGTATATTATGTTTGGCTTCTCCTCCTTATCATGGTAAATGCATGTTTAGAAAATAAGTGTTAGTGCTTTGATATTTATGTTTAAACCAAATTTCACTGGCATGAGTAATACGTTGGAACTGAACATTTTTATTCTTCCTATAATATGAAGGTACAATAGAATGTTGCAATATCTATACCATTTTAAAAGACTCTAATGGTGGTGGCACTGAATCTGTCACCACCACCCTATCCCTGACGTGTGGGCTCTAATTGTCAGTGTGTAGCATGTGCCTTTCAGATTCAACTGCTCCCTTCCGTCCCCCATGTATCTTGCTCACATTTGGCCGCTCACAGACTGACAGTGGCAGGCTCAAGTAGTCAAGGCTAGCAGCTAGCCCCCTTGCTGAATGATTTGTTATAGGCACTACTGTTTCAATCCCTCCCTTCGTACCGAAATATATCATAGCCAAATAAACATTCTTTAGAATATCAATTTATTTTGGAAGGCCTTAATACACATTTTCTCCATGCTTGAGACAATCAAAGTCTACGTAGATGATTGTAGCACTATAATCATCGGCAAGGCAAAGAGCTTTGTTATAGCCAGGAGCCTCTATAGTACAATGTTCAGTGACAAATTGTCTATACACCGCTATATATTGATAAGAATCCGTTGCAATGCATGGGCATTCAGCTAGTGTCCTAGATACACACAGACACATACGCATAAAGGGCAAAAGAAGTTGTACATGTCCACACTTGCATTTTTTATTTCATGACATAAAGATGTCATTTTCTCAATTTATTCTCATAATATGGGCATGGTCTTTAGAGATGGTTTAACTTCTCTGCTGCTTTTCTACCCTGAGATACACAATATATCTGTCTTGTAGAACTGTGCTATGCTGTCATAGCATCTTCTAAGCAGCAGAAAATTTCATCATTGATTTCTGGTAGTCTGTTCCTTTCTGATTCCTTTAGGATAATCATGTCAAAGGCATTCAAACAAAATCAAGTTTTGCAAAACTACCATAGTATTTTTCTGCACAAAACTGGTTCAGCTGCTCACACTAAAGAGCACTAAAATCCAGGGTTAATTCGGAGTTAGGTGCCCACTTGCATTAATTGTTGGATACAACAGCTTTATTTTTCTCCTCATGTATGCAGCACAGCTGCAGCATGGTCAATTGGAGCATGCTGATGGAAATGGAGACTGGGTTTTAACTATATTTAAAGCTCTGTCACTGGTAAGTATAATTTTTTTATAGATTTTTAGTGGCGTACTTGTTAATAAGCTTAAATTTATTCATAGTTGGTTTTCCGGGTCCCTTTAATGATGCCCTTTTTTTGGGTTGCTTCACCTAAAGTTCGTCTGAAACACAATCTTCTAGCACAATGGTCTTCATTTGTGTTTCTATTTAAGGTTGACTTTGGTACATGTGTTTGCATTTTGTTCTCTTTACAAATCTATCATCGTACAAGTAGGAAGTGCAACATTGTTGATGTGGAGAAATATTGAGCAACATCTTTTGTAGACAAGCAAGGTTTTCAAACTGCTATGTTGCAAAACATGCATATTGGGTAGTGCAATTTTGACACACATGCTGTCTTTAAGTGACATTGTTTAATGAACCAGCATGAGATAAGACTTACTTGCGATGAATAGTGTGATGACAGAAGATACACTTTTTTGTTTAGTATGCTACTATGCTTGTTGCAATAGACATATTTGACCATTAGGATGAACTGTTGGTATTTGTAGTTGTTGGAAACTGATGATTAACTAAACACATCGCCTGTTTGAAAAAAAAAAGAACTATATGTTAGCCTCATAAGCTTATCCTCGGTTGACATTTGTCCTTTGTGGGTCGTTATAGATTTATATCATGTGGTGGTGTTACAATTCAACATGTTAACCTTTTGCCTCTAGACATAATCTTCTTTTCTCTTTGTAATATTTTATGACATGCGATCCTTTGTTGTGAATCCTTTTGATTTTGTTTATAACATGTGTGGTCCCTATTTTAACTACTTTGCTTTTTATATCTGCAGGTTCTAGATATGCTGGAGTTCATTCCATCTCATGCAGCGGTATGCTCATCTTCTTTTGTAGCCTAGAATTCTATTGGCATTGTTCATATCTGTTATTTTTCTCATGGAACTTTTGTTAAAATAAAGTGCTTTAGAAATTGTTGGATGAATTATAGAGAATTTTAAAAACCCTTATATATAACTAAGATCACAGACACCCCTTGCAATTCCAATCATATTTCTTGCTAACAAAATGTGAAAGTTTCACGTCTATCCTTAGGAACTGGGGAACATCAACACATGGTGCTAAACCATGGTAATGAGAAGTGCATATAAGCAACTTAAATTGTATGTTTAGCCCATAAATATTCAAGGGCCAATGAGCCAAAGGAGTATTTGTTTTACCATTATACTGGAACATAATACTTAATATTTCCAGAATATTTAGAGGTTACTGGCTTACTGCTAGGAAACCAATAACCAGGTGCAGTGTAAGCATCATTTGTAGAAACCACAGTTTGCTTCTGTATGTGGTTTTATGTTTTATGCCTCTTAGCATTCCTTTTCCTTATGATACTTTGAACTCATATGCAGGTGGTGTTTGACCATGATGGTGAGCTGCTTCAATTGGATAATTTTCATATTCATTGAGTAAACTTTCACTTTATTGTTTTAGTACTTTGCTATGATTGTTTGTTGATTGCTCTCTGCAGCAAAACATTTGGTTCATTTTTCTCTGTAAGCATTGAGCATACGTAGTATGAGATGTTGTCCTGTCTGCAACTTATTAATGGCAATGGATGGTGGCAGTGGTCAGCAGTGCCTGTGATGGGAGGCCTACCCATCAACACTGCCTCCTGGAAACAGAGCTCAAGGAATTTTGAGTGTGTGTCACCCTTTCATATAAATGTATAATGTCAAATCCGTCCTTAAATCCTGACTTAAAACATATATGCTCTTGAGGAATTTCTTATGCGGCTTGTATATGTAACTCATATCAAAACAGAGTAGTGGCTGAGAAATAATATGAATTGGGAAAGAAACAAAAATTCTCCATGTGCCTTTTTAAGAAATGCAATATATTAAGACAAAATATACCTCTTCCCTGCTCACATATCCCCTTCTCTGATTTGTTCCTTTAATTGCTGATAGAAACAACTGGCTTTTTCATCACTTTCTTTTCTTACTAATCCTTGATGAAGTGTACTATGATTTCCCTTTTTTTTCTGCACAAAGGATAGTATTTGTAGATTTTGATATGACAACAAATAAATGTTATTGGCCTCCCATGTGATTTTATCTAATATAGTTCAATTCAAGATGCATGACTTAAGTTTAAATCCATATCAATGTTTCTGTGGAGGAATTCTACTTGTTTGGATCTACATCCCCTGGTTTAATAGATTGTAAGAAAAATTCCGGCATCTTTACTACAAAATTTGAAATAATACATTTCCTTAAAAGTTCTTAAGAGTAACAAATAAGTGGCCAAACTTTTCTTTTCAGGAGTCCCTTATGGTCATTATACTGCCATGCCATCCAAAGAATGTCACATGGCAAAAGGTAAGAGTGATATACTGAAGTAACTTGATAGGATCATGGGAGAATGTAACCGTTGGATGCGTCTAAGATTTTAGGCATAACCACATCTTTATGTGATGGACGACCTGGATTCATGTCAACATAATAAACCACTTTATGTTTAATCCATTACTTGGCCAAGTATCAAAGCAGTAGGAGTGATTTAACATGACTTGTCTTGAGAAATTTTGGAAGACATCACCTTCCAAATGCCTGCCTTTCCTCTCTTTTATGACTTTTAGGGAGATAATGCTTATTTCTAATCCTCTTTCAAATCATCCTTTTCTTTTCCCCTAGTAGATTAATACAACAATACTTCATTTTATATTTGGAAATGATAATTTGTACTATATATGGTTTTTACACTTGTGTACCCTGACTCATCTGTATTTGCTTTGGAGCTTCTGGAGACTGGACTTGTTTCTAGCCTGCTGGGCTGGAACAATCCATCTTATTTTCCCATTTCACTTTCTTTTTTTTATTACACTCTTATATAGTTGTAGTGTTTTACACTGAAGGAGAATTACAATTTCAATTAGAAGTAATGTCTCGCAATGTTCTCAATCCTATACAAGTGTGAAACTGTCTGTCTTTTTTTCAGGAATGACTTTTCGTCACATGTTATACCCTGCGTACAAGAGCAACCGCATCCCGACACCAGACACCGTTGTCCAGGGCATGCAATACTTGAAGGCATCTATTAAAGCAATGTCAATCAGAGTGATTGAGGTAAAAAAAAAAGTATTAGCAGGCGTATGATTGGCATGATATTCTTTATTATCTGTTGTCATTTGAGATTCTTAAATGATGGTTGTAGGTTCCTGGTGTTGAAGCTGATGATGTTATTGGCACACTAGCTGTCAACAGTGTATCTGCAGGCTACAAGGTAATAAAACTTTCTGCTGTGAATATTTGTCAATGGATATTTCATCAGTATCTCTCTTCATGAATCATTCTCCAGTACTGTCTTTAATCTTTCACATCATTTACAAATGAAAGTACTTATAAACTGCTGAGGTGTTATAGATTCACTGAAACTGTTTTTATTTGTTTTGAAATGATTGAAACTTTTGTAAAAGTTGATTCATAACTAACATTTCCATTTGCGCATGACAAAACGAAATGACTGGAATTAAGTCATAGGTATGTTGAATTTTGTAACAGAAATGCAAGAAATACAGTGTTAACTACTAAAATGTGATATCGTTGCGGTGTATTGGTTATGATATCTTCTTGTGTACTCTGTTCCTTATCTATGAAACTGTGAGAAATAGCTTTGTCTTGAAATGCCTTGGTGCTCTCTTATGAAGGTACGGATTGTCTCCCCTGATAAAGACTTCTTCCAAATTCTATCACCTTCTTTACGTTTGCTGAGGATTGCTCCTCGTGGTTCTGGGTAAGTGTACTTGGTTTTTTGCCTTTCCTGCGTGCTTTACTCTAATAGCTAATCGTTTTTATTTGGACGTGGAGGATGGTTTCATTTGGAGTTGAAGACTTCGTCAAGAGATATGGAGCACTGAAACCATCACAGTTTGTTGACGTTGTTGCACTTTCTGGAGATAAAGCCGACAATATACCAGGTACCCTTTATTACTATTGCGCCTTATGCTACACATCTGTTCTGACATCTATTCTTCTTTCTGACTAGTTTTTGTTGGTAGCTATGAACACTATGAGAGAAAAGGATACTAAACTTCGGTTGCATTGGGTTTTGTCATCTAATCGCACATTAGAACTGCTTTTTAGCAGAGAATAAGATTTCATTTTGTTTTGCAAAAGGCTTGAGTACCCAACTACCCAAGCACAGTTGTATTTATTTATTTATCTCACAATAACTTCTTCCATTTGGCTACCTTTGTTTTATTTGTCCAGTATCTTTCATTTTGGCTCTAAAACAAAAAAAATGACCACAGTTGCACACGATTTTGAAGTGCCAAAGTATTTTTTTAAGTTGACAATGTGATAGAAAAGAAAGTTCATACACTGGATATAATGTGCTTTGCGAAGAAAATGGCGGTTGCATGATCTATAGACATAGTGATTTCATTTTGGTTCTTCTACATATTTATTTATTTATTGTTTACTATGTGCTGAACTGTAATTTTACTGTTTGATAAAGACCTTAAATTAACTCATCAAACATGTTATGGACCCTATGAAGTCTACTGTCTCCCATCTTTTTAAGAAAAAAAACATGATTCTCATGTCTGAAAATTATTTCATGTTATGATATATGTTTGTACGTTACCAACACTTTGCTAGTGCAATGCAGATTCATAATCTAATTTTCTATATATGGTAGTCTATTGACCAAGTTGTTTCTGATGTGACCTGAACCTTGTTCTTTTTCAGGAGTTGAAGGGATTGGAGATATTAATGCGGTAAAATTGATAACTAAGTTTGGTATGTTCTCTTCAAAGGTTTTTTAGATTCTTGCCTTGGTGTGAACCGCTTGAGCTGATCAAAAAGTTCATGATTTCCCTGTGATCAATCTACCTGTTTAGTCTTGGTTGTTAAGTTCTACTCCCCTAAAAATGTAACTAGTTTTAGCCTTCTCAAGTCTTTCCTAAATGTGAGTCATCCTAAATTTCTAGCCACCTTTTACTCCTCCCTTCTGTGAATAATATGTGGTATAAGTGAATGGTAACAAGGTCGTTTGATGTACTTTATTAATCCCTGTACATAAATCTAGAATAACTTATATTTGGAATAGAAGTATTTTATGTTGAGTTAGGAAATAGTGGGCATATTACCTGTCCCAATAATCCTGCAATGCTCCAAAAGTTATAACTTTGTCATTTTATTGGTACTTACATAGGCTCCTTGGAGAATCTGTTGAAATCTGTGGATGAAGTTGAGGATGAACGAATTAAACAGGTATCACTCTTAATATTGTACATAAGATGAGATATCCCCTCTTCGTGTTTATCAGCATGCAGCCAAGATACAGAAATTGGGCTGCATGACGCTTTTGTTTCACTAGAACAGCGCAATACAATGACCCTGTTAAATACTCCTTGAGTATAATATGATTATGAACTTCTTGAATGTTGATTGCACATGCTCTCTTGTCAAATACTCCCTCCGTCCCAAAATACAATGGATTTATTGTATTTTGGGTGGATGTGATGTATCCTAGTACTACGAATTTAGACAAGTGTGTCACATCCACCCAAAATCTCTTATATTTTGGGATGGAGGGAGTATATCATTTTTATCTTATGGCTTCTGAAGCAGTTGAGTAATCATGTTTGGGGTGGTCCTTTACAGGCTTTGATATCTCAATCTGAACAAGCAATGCTTTGCAAAAGCCTGGTAATTTTTCGTTGATGTTGCTCAAAATTCCTTCTTTCTATTGTCTTCATGAATCATGAAATGCAGTCATCTTCCATATTATATTGTGAGATTCCATCTCAACCAGACTCTTCTGATTGAATTTACTCTTGTTGTAGGCCACATTACGTTCTGACCTTCCATCTTATATGGTTCCTTTTAAGACATCGGATCTAGTGTTTCAGAAGCCAAAGGTAGCAATTGTAGCACCATATCTATTTATGAAAACAACTAAACCGTTACTAATTTTATCCCTCTGGTTTCTGCTTACACTGTTATTCTTGTCCGCAATGCTTCTTCAGGATGATGGAGCCAAATTCATAAAACTCTTGCGAGCGTTGGAAGCATATGCAGAAGGCTCCTCAGCAGACCTAATCATAAGAAGAGCCGCCTATCTTTGGAACAAACTTAACTCATGACTATTCCATACGAACTTCTCGAGCACAAAAGTTCGACCTGAGAAGATTGGTGCCTTGGTGTCATGTTTCTGTCAAATTTGGTGCGAGCGGCTCGCTGTGCTTTCTGGCACAAAAAGTGGACGGTGCATGTTTAGACAGGTTGTGCATGCCATGGATTTGATTATTAGTTAGTTTTGTAGATAAAAACACGTCATGGCTCATGCAATCTACAGAACATGACATTTTTGCACTCTAATGAATGGTGGCTGCTGGCTGGCAGGTGGAAGAATGGCAAGTAGGTAACTGAAAGCTTAATCATTCGATTATGTGCAACTTCGTAGAAATATTATCTAGTGACATGTCACTATTCATATGCACAATGATACCAAGTTGGTTACAAAAGTATGTGGAGTTTCCTTTTAACAGGTGTTGGTATCAGCCATCTACTTGCGGACTAAAGTCACCAGGCAAAGCAACACTCCAAGCCAAACAAGCCGGCGCACGGCGGCGTCAGCTCGCCGCGAAACCGCGCCTGCGGGGAGGTAGCACGAGCTGGTCTGCGGCACCTGCTGCCCCTGCGTCGTCCCCGGCACGCCGGCCGCCGTCGCACAGAACCCCGTTGGCGTCATCCCTCTGCTCGGCTGCGGCGTGTTCTGCAAAACCAAAAGACATGGATCAGGTCAGGGACGTCCATTTCATCGATCCAAAGTCTGCTGTCAAAATCGGTAGGCACGAGCATCGATGAAACCTGCACCGTAACTGGAGTAACGGTGGCCGGAGCCGCCGTGCCGGGAGCGGCGGCGAGCCCGATGTCGTAGTTCGCCGTGAGGTCAGTCCGGTAGAGGCCGAACGACCGCTCTGACTCCGGCCCGCCCTTGAGGTCCTCGTCATAGAGCGCGAAGAGGTACGTGTCCACGGACTTGCCGGGCGTCCGCGGCGTGCCGACCTGCGACTTGAGGTGCGCGACGAGGTTGCCGTTGTACGCCTTGGCGTTGTCCACCGTGGCGCCGGCCTCGTCGGCGTCGCCCTTGTACGGCCACCCGGTCTCGGCGATGACGATGTCCACGCCGCTGTACCCCTTGGCGTCCAGCGCCGCGCGGATGGCGTCCAGCTGCGCGTCGAACATGTTGGTGTAGGTGAGCCCGGACCCAGCGTCGACGCGCCCCGGGTTCGGCTGGAACAGGCAGAACGCCAGTGTCTCCGGCCGCGTGTCGGAGGCGTAGGCGAAGTACGGGTACGGGTTGATCATGAACGGCGCGCCGTTCTGTTTCAGGAAGTCCAGCACCGGGTCCAGGCTTCCGGCGAGGTCCGCGTGGAACGCGCCGGACGACGGCGGGTCCGACGACGAGAGCACCGCCATGGAATGCACGGTCGAGATCTGCTAAGTCAACTGCCAACTCGTTCAAGAAACCACCGCGACGCGCGCCATGCATGCAATGCGTAGATGCTGTGACGAGATACGTGCCTTGGTGGTTGAGCCGGCGGGGAGCGCGGCGAGGAGGTTCTGCATGGCGGGGAGGAGCTGCGGCGCGAGGCTGGGATTGCCGGAGTTGAGCAGCTCGTTGCCGACGGAGATGGCGGAGACGGGCACCGTGGTCGGGATGTTGGCGGCAGCCCAAGCCGACGCTGCCGCCGGGGAGGACGCGAGGTTCGGGACGTCGGCGTTAGGGACACCGAGGAGGATGGAGATGTTGGAGCCCGCGAGCGCGGCGACGAGGTCCGGCTGGGGCTCGTAGAGGCGGACCTTGCCGATGGACGTCGACTTCAGCAGGTTGGCCGTCGACGCCGGCGGCGGGAGGTTGTCGGCTATCGTCCCATAGTTCACTCCGATGAACGACTGCGACGCTGCAAATATCAGTTAAACTCGCATGAGAAATCCAAGTTACAAATTCCAGCAAAATTCATTCCACATACAAATTCACATGGCCAACGCTGTCACAGATTTCGTACGCGCAGCATCTACTAATTACTTAATTGACACGTTAAGCATATGGCAGTGAAAGAGTCCATCATCCAGTGGGGGAGCCATGGCGTGATCGGCCACATGCAAACGTACTACCTCCAGAGCAGTAGTTGGACAGCAACAGGACGCGCCCCGTTGGACAGCTTTGGCCTCTTTGGGACACCCATTATCTGTCAAATGCTGCAAGGCGTGAAGCGTGATCATTGTTCCGCTTTGTTAATTTGGCCAATGGCGAGCTGTTGCCTGTTGGTCAAGTTCGAATTATTCTACCCAAAATAAAGCCTCCAACTATTCTAGCGGCCGTTAGGTGATGGATCTTGCGCCCACGAGTGTTGGCTCCTATGCTTTGGATATTTGATTTAGTGTTTGCTAGATTCCTTGATCAACCCTTTTGGTGCACTCAATCAGAATCGTTGCTAGAAGTTACCTCACCAGGCCAAATGGCCCATATGCAGCTAGCGCAGATTAATTCATGTCATGTTGCTCTGTTTGTTTTTCTCTTTTTCCATAAAAAAACAAAGCAAGAGTCAGTCAACTCCGGGTCTCTGCAATGTTTAGCTACAAAGTCAGCAGCCACAGCAGTATAGCACAACGGCTTCTTACCAATTGTACCGTTTGAGAATAAAGCGTTGAAAAAGTCTGATTAATCCCATAAAGTATGAAACCAGGTAATTTAATTATCTCCCAAAAGTATGAAATTGGTTTAAATAACCTTTAGAGTGGTTTTGCCCACCGGGAGCACGACCAACACAGTGACATGGGGATGTAATTGATTAAATGCATTTTTACTTCTAACTAAAAGAAGTAACGTGATTGGAGAAAGAAAGTGATTGAACATTTGAAGTATTCGGGTGATGAAATTGGTTAACCAATAACCACATAAAAAAACACTTACAAACCACACTTTATATATATATATTAAAAAAACAACTTACAAACCACTCTGATATGTTTTTTCGAAACAAAATATAAACGTCAACACTCATATACACGCGTGTATATTTACCGTTATGAACACATGTATATCCAATATCCTATTGCTTGAGGTATTAAATATACATTTTTCTCTAACAAACAATGGGGTGTTTTGTATAATTAACCGTCGCTTTTGAAAGCAATCCCAAAATAATTCCTTTCTTTATCTAGGCGTTGGGAATATGATCAGGAGTCGTGGCAGAGAAACTCCATTTCTCTCCCCACTTTGTCCCTCGTGTTGGCGAAATCTCATTTTCTCGGAGCAAAAAGGTAAGATCTCATGAAATCTTCCCCACCTATTTATTAGAAAAAAAATTGTGCCATCAATCGCCATCGTCTTTGCTCACCATTCCGGAAGCTGGAAAAGGTTCGGTAACTCGTCGCGAATGAGTGACCTGCATACGTAAAAACGACGCAGAATTTGTCCTCCCGCTTCGCTGAACTGACTAAAGTATACTCTAGTACAGTACGCTAATTCGAGGAACAAAGAATCACAACGAAAGTGAAGCCACTGTTCCACTATTCCAAAACCGAACTAAGCTAGCCAGTTAATGAGAATCCAGCTAGTGATATATGATCTGAAGCTGATTCGGTGATACCATTCCATCTATCTATCTACGAACAAAATGCAAAAACGAAATCAAAACTTTCATCGCGATAAGAAACAACAAGGTAGTATGTCGATGATGTAAAAGAAGCAACGAATCACTGACACAATTCGCGCGGCAGACAGCTTGAGTGAGAATTGAGAAAGAAGCACTCTAGCAGGGAAAGGAGAGCAAGGAACTTACTTGCGAAGTGGAAGAGGAACGATTGCAGCAGCCCAGAGATGACAGCAGCATCCAGCCACCTCCTCGTCCCCATGCTACCAGCCTACTAGCTCCGATCCAACCCTACTGCTCGATGCAAATATGCAACCTCACCGCAGCCTCCCAAATGGTTCAAGTCCAATGGCTACTTGGGATCAGTGAAATGGTCGAAGACTCAGGATTCGGCGTAGCTCGAGGCCTCGAGTGGCAATGGGAGAGGCAAGAAGAAGACAAGGAGGAGGAGGAGGCGAGTCGTCGATGCAGTCTTTGCCCCTTGCTTGCTGCGTAAAAAAAGAGGAGAGAAAGCGGCGGGGCACGAGGGGAGGTGGTGACACCGTGGGTTCGGCAGCACAGGACAGCGACGACGAAGACGACAAGGGTTGTGTGCGGGAGAAGCCGCGGTCACCGTCGCATCGCCTCCTTTCGCGCGGTGCCTGCCCGGCCCGCACGCCTGTGCGTGTTTTACTTTTTTGTTGGGCCATTTTACAATTCCTCCCGTTGGTAGTATGCCCTAGAGGTAATCATAAAGATGATGATGCTACGATTGTATCCATGATATATTTATGTGTTTATTGAATATCCATTAAAGACAACTTATATTGATCAACAGTTATGTGAATTGTTTGTGAAACTCTTTTACATGTATGGCTATTCTAAACTTGTCACTGATCGGAGTTCGTGTAGTAACACACATGAATATTAGATCAGCACATTATTAGTTGATGACTACGTTTCACAAGTCATGGACATAGAGATGTCAAACTAATAATGTGGGCGCATGTATGACATGTGAGCTGGACTGACCCGACGTGAGAATTGTCTCTATACACAACATATACGTTATGTCCTTAGACCTGTGATTGTTGTATGTGCTCAAGATGTAAAATGACTTACTTAGGGACTATCAAACGCTACTCCGTAACTAGGTAGTTATAAAGGTGGTCTTCGGGTTTGTCAGGAAACATGCTGTGAGACATAAACAATCAAGATGGAAATTGTCCCTCTCCACGTGAGAGAGATATCACTGGATCACTCTAATGATTGGATCAACAAATGCATGGCCGTGCTTAGGTTAAGTGTTAATCTATGAGTGAACCATATATCGAGAGGCAAGGGAATAACATGTATATGGTATTGTGGTGGTTCGTCTGATTTGATCTTTGCGCACGCATAGGAGTTGACATGTCTTGCTGGAGGCCGCTGTCAACTATTGGTCGAGTAGGAGTATTCGGGCCATGTCTATGTGTACGTGAACCCATAGGGTCGCACGCTTAAGGGCCTGGAAGCCTAATTCGGGTTGGACCCGAATTAGACTAGGTTTAGGATCGCTGATGGGCCTCCAACTCGAGGCACACCAGGATGCCTATATAAGCAAGGGGTGGGTACGAAGCTAGGGTAATTCAACTCTCCCTGCAGCCGTAGCGCCCCCCCCTCACGCTCACGCCTAACGCTCCTCGCGAACCTAGCAGTCCGGAGGCGCATCGCTTCCTCCCCGTACGTGTGAGATTCCTCGGAGGTGCTGCATCTGGAGCACAAGGACGAACCGCACGAGGTACGATTCGCGAGCGAAGGACGGACGTGTGACGGACGACCACGCAACTGCACGGCACTGCTGCGACGCGTTCAATTACATCGAGTCGTCTCCGCTGCACCTGCGTATCTAGTGGTAATCCTGTAACCTATAACTAGCAATAGATCTTGGTTTATGAGGTAGAAAATTTTGATTTGTCGGCTAGCGTAGCAACCTCATAAGCCTACACCCCCACTGATAGTAGTAGTGTAGTTGGATTAAATCCGAATGTTGATTATGATGTATATTTTAGGTTTTTTCTTAATTAAGGTGGAAGGGTATTTTAGTACTTTTGCATGCTCCCAGCCTTGGGCTGTGATCGCTAGGCCCGAGTCGCCCTCAGCCCTCATCAGTCGCGGAAGCCCTCCATCGCCTTCCTCCATTGTTCGCGCTACCACGATGATGGCGCCGTCGCCTCTCTCCTGAGCGCTGTCGCCTTCCCTATGCCCCTCCACTCCCCTCCCCCCTGCACATCGAACGCCTAGCGCGCCGACGAACGTTGCGGCGCTGGGCACTTGAGGCTGGCCGCTTCGCTGCTCCCCAACGGCCACCTCACTACGCTCCCCGTCGACCGTCTGCCCCTCCTTGTGTGTGGAGTTGTCGACCTCCTCTGGTTTGGATTCAGAGTCACTGTCGCTTTTAAATTTGGTTCAGGTAATGTAGCAGCCGGCCAAGGAAAACTTTAGAGATGTTTTTTCTTCTTGAGCAAGATTATCTTTTTTCCTAATCGATTAATTATGTTCCTAGTTGGATTTGCTAATTGCTATCGATTAGAGAAAAACATGAATTTTATAATAGTGTGATTTGTGGTAGATAAAATTTGATGTTTTATATGTCATTAGATTGTCACTGTAAGCTTATAAGTTGATTTATATATGAGAACTGAAAGTAGTTTCAGATTGATACTCTAGAGTATAATGATGTGATATTCTTGGCAATCTAGTTGTGTATAAATCAATCTATGGGTATAATTTGCTCTTGAAAATTAACCCTGAACTTTTCTGATCATGTGCACATATATCCCAATTAAGAATGTCTGTATGTAATAAGATACTACTATACACATAACGGCTGTATTACCTTAGTAATACTGAATGACTCTATATGTGGAACTTTTGTGATATATCTGGTTGTACTAGTATCATATACTCGTCACTACTTAAAAGATTTGCCAAATACTTTTGCTTGTGACAATCTAGTCATTACTGACAGTATATATAGGCTGATTTTGAAAGTTGTATGCCAACAAGGCTGATTTTGAATTTAGGCTCGAGTCTTCTGGAGAATGCGCAAAAATATAGGCAGTACACAATATATGTTAATCTATTTTAGTTGCCTTGTAAATATGTGAACTGTACCTGTCGTTGGTAAGATTTTTCTGAGTTCCATCTTTCAACCATTCTGTACTCATATCCTACTCTCTGTTTCAAACAAGCCTCAACACCTAAGGTAGCCTAGACAAATAGACCTTACTAGTACATCAACTTTTGCTTGTATGTGTTAATTCTATCCTTTTAGTTTTCACCTTCTCAACTAAGGATTTGTCTACATATGGACAAGTATGCAACACCCTATACTAGGATAACAAATCAAAATCATTTAACCTTACAATCATAAAATCATGATAGCTTTCGAAAATTGCAAGAGCACATATATTGATATTTAGTGTTCTTTTTATATACATAAGTCAACCAATAATAAAGTTGTGGTATTGACGATATTGTTAATTTGATCTTCATAGTGTTCTATTATTGTGGTGAAATGTTATAATATATTCATAATTGTGGCATAAAGTGCTAATTTTTAACATACTTTGCAGCCAGTTAAGATCGCTTCAGTGATTTTATATGAAAGCAACCAGAGGTGTGAGAAGAAGTTTTATATGGATGCGACAAGCGGACGCGGCCTTCAGATGTGTTGTTAGATGGTATCTTGTTTAGCGGAGTGATGAGTTTAGATTTAGTAGTCTTTTGTTTCTTTGTTCAGGAGTTGACACCCCTGGAAGGCAAACAGTAGAAGTTTGTTCAGTTTGTAGTCCTTTCAACCGGGATTGTTCCCAGTACTTTCGTTTTAATATGTTTAGCACTTTGGTTTAGCCAGAATAAATAAGAACAACATATATTTTTGCTTCCAGCTTCATGCATGAAGGATAATCCTCAAAAGCTAAGAAATTTCGTCTTTATAATATACCAACTGATGCTCTTGAAAAGTGACAAATAGAAACTGAAGATTCTGAAACATATTTGTTTCCTGCAATTCTGCTTACAACTCACCAGGAATTTGTTTCATGAACTCTTCCTTTAATTAAAGTGATGGGAGCCGACGTCGGTTATGGGAGTGGCTGTGCCGGTTGGTAATTGCCGTGATGTCTTCAACCAGCATGTTTACAGTTCAAAACCCATGAATCTTGGGCTTGTGCTATTGATTAATATTTCTTATTGTTTTTTTTCATTCATAACCTGACTATATTTTCTTGGAAAAATATGTCTATTATATTCCAAAATCATGTCAAGGCAACAATTTTTGCTACTATATTTTTATATGGTTTATCTTTTTTTTTGAATAAAAGACGTTTGTATTCTTCGTTGATGACACAAATATTTTAATAAAATAGACCGTGAAAAAACATATCATGAATTGTAAAATTGATATGATCTAAAATTGAAAAAACATTGAGAATGATAAAGCTTTTTTTTACAGAGAATGATAAAGCTGATATGACCTAAATTAAAACCAATAAAACGCTGGTTATTTAAGAAGACTTCTCATCGGTATCCTGGTATTCAACTGGGCTTGGCTTATTACACCCTTGAACAAATTACAGCTTACACCCTCAATCAATCCTAATTTACAATATTGCCATTATGTTTTTTTCATAATTACCCTTCTACTACACTACTACCTCATAAAAATATGTGCAGTAGTAAGGTATATTCTCCGTTGGATTCCATTCTTTCAACGACCCACATTGTCCATGGTTACTTCAGAAAAATTCTTTTTGTTCCTCTCCTTTGGGCGTCGTCAACTCGCCGAGACATAGGCCGGTGAGCCGTGGTGTGGATCGGCACGGCGAAGAGCGGCTTTGATCGGGTAAGGGAACAGAGGCGATGCGTCGTTTTCGGCTCTCGTGTCGTGTGTACTTCCATCATGAGGACGGGACGAGTATGTGGCTGTGCGGTTGTGCCGTGTGCCTGACTCGCGAGAGCAGATCAGCGTCGTGGAATTTTGGTTCCGGGAGGTGATGGGATTTTGCTGTCTGTCAACAATCTGTCATGGCTGTTAAGCAGGATGCATGAGCGAGCGAGTGGCGAATATGGGCGAGTAGTGTTGTGGCGCGAAAACAGCCACACGGGTGGTTATCGTCGTAATTAATGGGTACTAATCACCGGTACTCATCTCCAATTATTAAGCCGCTGGCGCTCGCTGAGTGAGGTAAAGCGATTCCATTTGCCATAATGCCACCCAGATCGTGATGGGGATGATGGCAATATGGGAAGAAAAAGCGTTTCACCTATTGTTCATCATCGCGCCGGTTAATTGCAGTAGTATGTACAAGAAGCTAGCTTGACATGCGCTGACAACCTCGTATGAGTGCGAATGCTCTCCTCCTCGTCGGTGGTCACTGGCTCGTTGCTCTGTCACAACTCACAAATTAAACACACCATCGTCCATCCTGTCCACAAGGCAGTAGCAAGGCTATCATCGTGTCATCTTGCTTTCCTTTGACTTTGAATCAATGATATGTAAACCCACTGCATAGATAATCCACATGTCAGTTGGTATAAGTTAGAAAAAAAGTAAGTTGAAAGGATCTTAATTCCTGTGTTCACGGGGCTCCGCTTGGTCCCCTTTGTCACGGACGCCCGTCGCGGTTCTGGCCTCGTCAAAGTCCAAAGTCGTCAACCCACGGCCCACGTACGGCCACGGGGGATCGGCACGGGCAATTCCGTTCGCCCGCGCGGGGCGGCAGGGCTGCCTGGCCATGGCGGACTTGGGGCGTACGTCCTCGAATTCGGCTTAGTTTACTGGCAGTTTCTGTGAATTTTTCGGGGACATGGGCAATTGGCCACATGGCTGGCTGGATGACTGAAACCGGACCGAGTAGGTCATGCTCTGTCCGTTCTCCGAGTCTGCGTTGACGTGTTGCGTGGAGGCGATCTGTTTGCTCGGATTATCGAGATGGCAAAATCGAAACCATGGTCAGGCCAGAGTCGGCGTGTCTCACGGCAGCATCCGAAAACTAGGAGAAACCTGACATAGAGCACTTCAAGGTAAAGTGTACTATGGAGTGATCACACGCGCTAAGTGTGAATGTGTGATTTACGTTTACGTAAGTAATTTACGCATTTACGCGCTGACATCCCACGTGTAGGTATATATATATATATATATATATATATATATATATATATATATATATATATATATATATATATATATATCCAGGGTAGGTGACTTCAGACAGAATCTGTCAGGGGCAATGTACAAGTTGTAAATAGACATATGGTTCATGATGGCTGAGGGTTTTGTTTCCTAAAAAAAATAGGGAGCTGAGAACTGTTTGTATCGGGCTAGTAAGGTCGACAGGTCGTTCATCAAGTCTTGCACCCAATGTTCATGTGAACTCAGTCAAAAATGTGTACTCATAACGTGAAAAACCCCAACGTGCTCTCGGAAGGCATTAGTGTATCCTCTGAAACTGCGTAGTACATACTCTCGTGAAAAAAGCATAGTGTTTTCAGGTGTAGGTGAAGTAAAGGAGTAAAGGACTCATTCTCATGCTACTACAAAGATCAGACTCCATCCGTCCTATATTTGTTTTAGTTTTTTTTCCCTAAGTCAGACCTCTCTGACTTAGATGACATTTATAGAAAAACTACAACAACATCTACAGTCTCAAATTAGTTTCATCAAAATGTTAATTATTTTTCTATAAACTTGTTTGAAGTTAGAGGACTTTGACTAAAAATAAAACTAAAACATCTTATAATATGAAACCGAAGGAGTATTTTTCAGCTACTTTACCAGATTTTACCAAATTATTAATGTGGATTATTTGCTCCATAACTCTAAAGATACGTTTCCTTAAAAAGTTTTTTCTATTGCATTGTTCAGATCATTTATTCTAAGCTGTTTGTTAGGTTTATTTCTTAAGGCATTTGATTTCTTCCTATAATCAAATAGATAATCCGTCACAATAATATAGTAGTAATCAAATAGACCTAGATCCTATATCTCCTATTCATGGCCTGAGGCTTGTGAGTTGTGGTTACATGTCCATACACCAGAACGATTTTTCACCATGCTAAGATCTTTGTGAAATAGTCTAGGGTGGTCTGGGCCTTAGGCCTTAGCCCAAAGTCCAGTCTATCCATATCTATCTATTACCTATTGTTATACATACAGTTCTTAACAATTCGTCCATGCTAAAGTTAGAGATTTTACTATCAAGATCGTCTATGTAACTTACGATGTTGAAAACAATTGTGATGATCGGTCATCACAAACAATTTATGTTACAACCAGTCTATAAGACATTGTTGATGGTTTAGAAATTAATCATTAGCAATGTCTTTGTGTATCATAAATGGTTCCATGTACAAAGGCTAACATTGTAAAGAGACTCATTTGTGTGAATAATTCTGATTTTTTAACAAATATGTGCAGTTGCTCCTAAAACCGGCGTTTCTTTCCTCGCTCACCCTCGTCTCCTTCTCCACTTCATCCTCAAATGTGGTGAGGGTGAATGATAACAACTTTGCCTCTAATTATATTTAAGGGTGGACAGTGTGTTATAGATGTCTTTTTATACTGTCTTAAGCATAAGGGTTACATATATGTACATCATGGTTCTCTGTAATACTCGTCGAGGGTTTTACGTTATTGCTTATGGGCTCATGATCTACTTTTCTTATTTTTTTTCTTCAGTGCCAATCTCTATCCCTGAAATGTTGGATGCCTTCTTCACGCCTATAGCTTATGGATTCTTTCTCAAGGTGTCACTCTAACTTCAACATTTTGGTATGCCAATGCCAGGCTGCTCCAGTTTTGTTTCAAGATCCAAATTATTTAGACCTTATTTCTTTTTATTTGTGTAAGAAAAAAACTAATGAGAGGCTCGTTTTTGCCATGATTCCGTGTTATAACTTATAACGTACACTACTACAGAAACAGCCTTTCCGTACACTACTACAGAAACAGCCTTTCCGTGCGGGCCGAAAGACACCTTTCCGTGCGGAAGGCCTGCCCGCACGCGCGAAAAGGTCTGGGAAAAGACCATTTTCGCGTGCGGGCGGCCCAACCGCATGGGAAGATCGATTATCCCGTGCGGTCGGCTTAAGCGGCCCGCACGAAAAGATCCATTATCCCGTGCGGGCCGCTTAATCCGACCGCACGGGATAATCGATCTTCCCGTGCGGTCGCGTTAAGCCGTCCGCACGCGAAAATGAAAAATCACAAAAAAAAATTTCCCAAAATCAAAACCTAACCCTAACCCTAACCCTAGCCCGCCTCCTCCTTGCACATGTTTCACAATCATCACAATTTTACAACAAACAAATTTCACATGTTATTACAACAATTTTACAACAAATTTCACATCATCACAAATTTTACAACAAATTTTGGAAGGAGGAGGCGCTCGTGGTCGGTGGAGGCGGCCAAGGCCGGTGGAGGAGGCGGCCGCGGTCGGTGCAGGCGGCGGTCGGTGAGGAGTCGGCGGCGGTGGAGGCGTGGAGGAGGCGGCCATGGGGGACGAGGCGGCCGTGATCGGAGCTGGAGGGGGAGGGGAGCCGAGGGAGGCCGCCACCGTCGCCCGTCGCTGCCGTCGCCCTCCGCCGCCGACGCCCCTCCCCTCCGCCGGAACTGGGAGGGAAGGGAAGGTGGAGGGAAGCCGAGGTAAGCCGCTGCCGTCGCCCGCCGCTGCCATCGCCCGCCGCCGTCGCCGCCCCTCCCTTCCGCGTCGGATCTGGGATGAGAGGGAAGGGGGAGGGGAGTGGAGGGGAGCGGCGGTGGTCGATCTAGGGTTTGTCGGGACTTAGAAATTTTCGGAGCCCGCGCACCCTATATAGGCGATGGTAATCATTGCGTGCGGGCGGCTTAAGGGCCCGCACGGAAAGATTATCTTTCCGTGCGGACGGGTTAACGGCCCGCACGAAAAGATTATCTTTCCGTGCGGGTGGCTTAAGGGCCCGCACGGAAAGATTATCTTTCCGTGCGGACGGCTTAAGAGGCCCGCACGGAAATCCAGTTCAACCTTTTTATTTTTCTCTCTGGTTTTCTCTCTCTAGTGTAGAGGAGAGAGAAAACAACTTTTTTATTTTTATTTTATTTTTCTAATATTTTTTTCACACATAGGAGCATGCAGGAACCAACCACAGAAAATTTAAGCTCGAACGCACGAAATACGTGGTCCGTAGAATTTTTCAAAGTTCTATCGAAAAGGGTCCCAAAGCTTCTCACCTCAAAAACACAATCTTGCAAGCGGAATTTCGAGATTTTGATTTCGCCGAACCCGGCAAAGCCGGGGAGCAACGGATGTAACTTTTTCTGTAGATGTCCGTCGATATATTATATGTCTGATTTCGAATCCGTATGAAAAAGATATGGCTGTTTTATCGAAGGACACTCGAGTTATAACTGTTTGACGACAGACTCAAAGATAAGCTTAGTGAATTGTTAAAACTAATTGGTGTAAGATAAAATCATGGAAAAATTCATGTGAATGCTACTCAATATGTTAGACTCACTGGAATTTTGGCATGATTTTATCTTTACATCTACATCCCCAATTAAATTGGTCAAAACCCTAAACCCTAATCGGCAAAACTCGTACCTCATCCAAAAATGCATTAAATTATATGAAAGTGTATAAGGAACACAATTTATTAAAATACTATATTATTTATAATGAATTAATATAATTTTTCCATAATTTATTTTATTAGTTTTGACACCCTAAAAATTCAATCTAATTTCAGACAGGCCGATTTTCTTTATTTTGCTGAGAATAAAATATAAGGAATTTTTGTGTGAAACCAAGGAAAATGGAAACTAGGTGTTTTTATATATCTCCACAAAAATCCACTTTATTTTATCTAGCACACAAAATAAATTATAGCATTATAAAAGAGAGGAGAAAGAAAATAAGTAGAAAAAATCCTGAAAGTGTCACATTGGCCAACAGTAGCGGGCCCTTTCCGTGCGGGTGGCTTAAGTGGACCGCACGGGAAAATCCATATTTCCGTGCGGGTGGCTTAAGTGGACCGCACGGGAAAATCCATATTTCCGTGCGGTCCCTTAAGTGGGCCGCATGGAATAGTGCGGTATTATCCCGTGCGGTCCACTTAAGGGACCGCACGGAAATATGGATTTTCCCGTGCGGTCGCTTAAGTGGACCGCACGGGATAATGCTGCATCGGTTATTTCAGGCGCGGTCACTTATGGCCCGTCTGGAATCTATCAGAGGCCTCGTCCAGGAAAATCGTTTTTGTAGTAGTGGTATCACATATTTTATCATACGATTTTTTAAAAAAAACATACTTCCTCAGTTTATCATACATTATGCCGTTGACTTTTGACATAACGTTTGACTATTAGTCTAATTCAAAATTTTAGTGTAAATATATAAAATATAAGTTATGTTTAAAATTTTTTTAATGATAAAATAAGTTACAACAAAATAAACAACACTTATATATTTTTTAAATAAAACAAATGATCAAATGTCATGCTAAAAGTTAATTACATCATCAATTAAAAATGGAGGGGACATCATTGTATATTGTTCAAAACATATTCCATGCACTATTACCCAGTAGGCCAATACCCCCAAAAAGTTCACATTTACCCCCAACAATCACAGATGCAATCCTAGCCGTTGATCTCCGATCCTGTGGGCTGCGAGCACAGCACGGTAGAACTGTGGAACGAACGAACACGAACGATGCGAGAGTCGCCGAGTGTCCTCTTCCTCCTCCTCCAATCCCCCCCTCTTCTTCCCTTCGTCCTTCCCTCTTGTTCTTCTCTTCCACCCCCCCCCCCCTCCCCCCGCCAATTCCAGGCAGTTCCAGCAAAGAGGGCCTCAGGTGAATCGGGGGCAGTAGCGGGGAGAGGAGATGATCACTCGAGCGAAGCTGGTGGAGCAGCTGAGAGAGCACCAGATCCGGTCGGCGCAGTCCTACTCCGCCGCCCTCGCCGTCTTCTCGCCCAACCCTCACATCGCCTCCAGGTCAGGTCCCTCATCTTCTGGTTCCTGCTAAGATCTGATGCGACGCTGTTACAAACATGATGCGATTAGGGCTTTTAGTTGGATTGCTCTGATTTTGGTGGGGTCTCCCTAGATTCAGTGTAATGATCAAAATCAGATTCATTCCCGCGGCAAAGATCGAAGCTTTTGTTTATTTCTTTTGCTTCATTGATTATATGGATATTGGATGATCTGTATGGATAGCGGTAGCATTTTATTTTTTGGTTAGTTTCTGATTGTAACAGCGGGCAACAATAAGGGATTTTAGTCTCCTTTATAAGCATGTGATATGGATCGAGTAGGTAGAAATTTACAGCATGAAATTGATAACTTCATGACTAATTGGCTGTACACTCAAGTAATGGCACAATGTCTTATAAAAATTAGAATTTCGAAGTCTCAAGTAAGAATCTGTTTTGACTTTTGAGACTAGGATTTTAAAAAAGCTCGGCCATATAATATCTATTCGATGGCAAGGTGCTGGATGTATGATCTGAATGGGCTCTAAGACAAGGCCTCTTTTGTGTGTATGTGGGTGTTAATAGTCAAGACAATAGCATAGCTGTTGTGTTTTATTAGTATATTTGGATAAAAACAACTTAATTATGCAACTGTTCATCTGTTCCCATGATCATAGTCAACGGAGTACTAGAACAAACAACAACTGCATTCATGAATAATGATGCATGCTATGGTGTCTTTAGTTTTGTCAATAGCTGAATACAGCAATTTGTGAAGGAACTAAGGAAAAGAAAGGGCAACTGAATACTGTCAGCTAGTTGTAGTTTCCTATACCTGAGCAAAACTCATGCCTGCAGTGCATCGGGACTGTTTCATTTAGTCAACCTGGTGTAGGTCCAGTTTTGACAAAATTACCCAAAACAATAGGGTTTGGTTGCTAACAGGCCTCACACTTAGTCACTTAAGAACCTGCCCTATCCCTAAACCTGGTCAAGCCCTGCCAAGCGCACCTACCTTGGCCAGGCCTCGCTCAGTTTGCTCAACTTTAATTTTTACAACTTATCCAGTAATCCCTAGACTCAGGATTATGCCTAGCAAGTGGCAAGCACTGCATAAGTTTAGCACTTTATCCATTACATGTACTGCAGTGTAAAGGAGAAGTGGCTAAGATGATATGGGATGTCATGTATGTAACCCATGTTTTAAGTTTGTTGATCACACCAAATCATGGCTTGCCATTCCATGCTTCAAGAGACTTGGATTGTCTGCATGGCATGGCATGCCAGTTGGAAGGCTTATGTGACAGCCACTGGCTAATTGATTGATTAATAAAGTGAATCTCATTCTTTGTTTAGGGCCTGTCCGAAAATAAATTATAGTTGAAGGAGCTAAGCAGGAATAAATAGGTCACTACAACTGATGAGAATAGGCAGGCTTGGTCCAGTTGGTACTTGGTAGTAACATTTCTATTAAACAAAAGGTTGGCCATTTATTTTTTTTCTGGTTTTGTTTATTTGTTCTATTTTTTTGTTTATTTTTCATGGGCTAAACAATCATATTTCTTTAGTACCACAAAAAGACTGACTCGCAATTTTCCGAAGTTCAACAACAAGTACATCACTTGAGTTGTGGCCTTACAAACAATATACCTTAAGATGAACCTGTGACCTTGAAGAACCTTTAAAAAATGGTGCTTTGTATTATGGTTTAGGACTTATGATGAAAAGGTTCATAGTAGAGATATTATGTTTATGTTTATGATTTTGAACAGATTCTTTTTTACCCACTATTTGTTACATCTATTGGGTCTTGCTTTTATTTATCTTGCAAGATGGGCAGTTTTCCTTTCTCATACAAAGAGGCAGTCATGAAAGTGTTGCAGTGAATATTTGAATTTAGCTGTAATGCTTTATACATGCTTCTACATAAATGGGTATCTAAAATATATTGGATGCCAGCCTTATAGGAGCAAGCCAATGTTGCTTTAAACTGTTTTCACCAACACTTTACTGTGTAATCTACAGTGTTCTGTAAACGGGTCTACTAGGCTGTTTATCAGGCTACATAAAGGGAATGGGTGCTCATAACTGTCCGGTTGCCAGTTAGACTACGGTCCAGCTAGGCCATATTAACACTACTAGGTAGGTGACCAATACAAGGAAGGTGACTGAATGAAAACTGGTTACTGATTTTTAGAAACTAGGCAATCTACTTTGCTGTGTACTCTGTTTTCTGATTATATGCATTTACTTAATGTTATCTAAGCAAAACCTATTGGCCAGTGAATCATCTTAAATTTTCTGTGCAGCATTGCTGTCATTTCTATACATGATTGATGACACTTGTGGTACTGCATTAAGGCTCGTAACTGTCTTCAAGTATTTAATTGAAGTGCAAACATAAACTATGCTTTGTGCTGGACCCTACAAACCTATTTTGTTTGATTCCCTGCAGCCTGCATCCAAAGTAATCATGTAACTATTGAAAATAAAAGACAAATTGATAATGAATGCCTTCAATTTTCGCTGCAATAGAGGATTTTCATTCTATCATAGAATTCACTACCCTGAACCGTACTACCTCCACCCCATAATATAATGGATTTTGGAGACTTATATCATGGGACAGAGGGAGTATTATATAGGCAAATTTGGTAACAATACTTAGCTTCTGCTGGAGTGAATAAAGAAAACATCGAGTTTATAGTGTACTATGTGCTCGTTTTTCCAATTGAATGCGATAGTCCTGAAATTGTTCATACTTGTTCTCTTAAGAACTAGCAAACTGAATGTAGCATGGTTAATGCAAATGAGCTCTTAGTATTTGCAATCTGGAAATCCTTGTTGATTTTCAAAGTTTAAACTACTATAAAGAAAGTATCTTGCTTGTCTTGTAATGAAACTGAGAGAGGAAATACTATAGCTTGTGAAAATGAGCTTTAGGTAGGTATTCACAACTGGAATTCCTAGGTGATTTACATTTTAGTTAGCACAATATATAATCTGTTGGTTGTTGCTATCCTGTTTCTGCTTCTGTTTTGACTTCTGAGGCCCTTGTAATTGCTCTTAAATACATGATCCTTTATGTTGCAGGCGGGATCTCAAGGTTGCTCTCTTCTATGCTATCTTGTTTTGTTTTTTCATGGTGTCCTGCTATGTTGCCCTTTACTTGAGATGGTTCAGACTTTCAGCCATCTTTGTAGTTTTCGGAATTCTCCTTCCAGTAAGTCTCAAAATATCTAGGCATAGAAGGCTGAAGAGGAAAAGAGAAAGGAGATTGCTGTTACCTTTGTCCATGTGAATATATTTTTGATATCTTGTAACATTTTAGTAAAACCGCACAACTGCAAATAGGAAATTGCATGCTTTACTCAATTTACAGGCAGCTCAACTTACACCCAACATGTCTGTATGTATTACCTATTCTGTTTTGGTGCATGCACATACATATGCACCAACACCCTTGTCTCAGTTTTTGCCCATCTTTTTCGAGCTTTACCTTTGAAAGGTAATGCTACCTTTAGAAAATTTCTGATGGTGAATCTTTGGAGATCTAAGCGTGTTTGTTGTGATTCATTTGCTCGCTGATGCAGATGTGAAATAACTGGCCAATTGTCGGTCACTTGGATTTGTGTTTTGTTTTGTGCCAAGTGATCTGCTTTCCCTGTTCTTAGCATATCATGTAGTATGATTATGGACACCGTATGATTCGGTTCTGTTTTCTTTTCGTCTGTGAAGATCCTGCTTCCCGAGTGTGTTGCAAGCTGTGGTTCAAGTTCAACCAATGTGAGCCCATTTGTGCATCTGTTGTCGGCCCAGCAGCCACTGTTTTGCACTTCCTGCTATGTTCTCAAATCCTCAATATACTTCCCAGATGCAATGCTTCTGCCGTCTGCTTCTGCAGTACTGATTGCTAGCAGCGTTCCTTGTGACTTGTAAAAAAGGCAGAGGCACCACTGCACCAGGATAACTTACATTAGCTATCAGGCCAGAAACAGTTCAGTTCAAGCGCACTGTCTGGCTACCAGAGGGGATAAGGCCATCATTGTCCATGGTTCGGCACAGGGCCACTGACACAGTGTTACTAGCTCCGAGCTTAGCACCTGTCGGAGCAAAGCTCTGTGCCATGATCGGAACGTACGATGCCGGTTGCCGGATGCGTTATCCGCGGCGGGAGCAGCCGTTGCCATCTCGCCGATGCCGCTCTCCCACCAACCTCTACCCAGCGGCGCAAGCGCAACCCCCCGGTGGTCTCGTGATCTCGTCTCGCCCGCGGCGCGATTGGTTTGCGCCGCGCGCGTCGCCACGTCGCCCGAGTTGGGAAACCGCCGTCGTTTTCCCGGAATCATTGTCTTCGGTGGCGAGTTATACTAACTAGCAGTACGAAAACCTTATTATGGTTTATGGACCATGTCGAGGGAAAGCCGTGGCCGTAAGATCTTACCACGAGTGGATAGGTTAGGTTCGCCATCCACCGAGGGAGGAAGCACGGGGATCCTGGCCATCCATCCAAACGCAGCTCCGTCAGAAATGGACAGGAGCAAATATCTGTCTAAGGCTCTAAGCCCGAAGCGAGCACTCAAAATTGCAGCACATGCTTTGCAAAATTTCTCGCTCGAGTCAGTGCTTCCGTATTTGACCTGCTGCTTTCGTGTGCGCTAGTCTTACAGTAAGTAACCATGCCAATCTGGCACCCAAGCAGCAGCAAGTATATGTGTGCTCCATTGCTTTGCACGCCCCATTCTACCATGCTTTTCACGAGCAATTAAGATGTGACAATTAAAATTTTATCATTTATAGTCTGTGACATATGATATGTGAGTGTAGTAGCAAATTTTTAATTGTTATTTGTAAGAATGACAAATAATTAAATATCTTCACGATGAATGAATCCACCTTGGCCACTAGTAGATCAGTACAATATAATTTGGATTTGGGCGTCGTCTAGTTGGGCGATGTGTCCACCACCCACGCTTCCTTCCCCAAGGTGGGCCGAAAAGCGCCAAGACCTTTCATCTTTTATCAGAAAGGCCTGCACCGCGCAGAGCCACGTACGTTTCAGGACGTTGCACGAGCGCCTCCTCCTAGGTTACCATATCCTCCCGGACTCGTAATTTCCTCGCACAACAACAACAACAAACAATATCAGTGTGTCATTGACCACCACCCAACCAGTGACCAATTGTGCCTTTCGCTGTCTGAAGAGCCCCTGCATTCGCGTGTTCTCTTCCTCATGAGTTGAAAGCTACCATCTCCTATGCCGCGAAAATTAGCCAAAAGCTGTTGCCGAATTAGCCAAAAGCTGGAGCATATTGTGACGCACGAGTGAGTGCCCAATGGAAATGCTAAGTTGCAGAATTAGGACCAGAGGGGTCAGGACAAGTGCCCGCACCGAATGATGGCATGGCCTTTTGAGGCCTGAGGTCGCTAGCCGCAGACGCAACTCGATCTGCACACTTCAGCTTGCACTAAAGTAAACTCGGCTAAGCTGCTTTTCTTCTAACCTGGTCACTTGTTGTGCACATTAACTATAAACTAATCGGATGGTAAGCTCATCGAGTTGCCCTTTGATCAAAAGAACCTATTTGTCTGTTGAGCAATCGACACATCCTTGTGCACTTGCATTAGCATTTTTGGGTAAAAAAGTATAGCCTAATCTATGGAGCCCTTCTTTTTTTCTTTTCTGATCAGCATCATC
Source organism: Oryza officinalis (assembly GCA_008326285.1). Classification (NCBI taxonomy): domain Eukaryota; kingdom Viridiplantae; phylum Streptophyta; class Magnoliopsida; order Poales; family Poaceae; genus Oryza; species Oryza officinalis. The sequence goes on along the minus strand of BDMV01000003.1, from coordinate 13,390,314 downwards.
TTTGTTCATGCACATTCATCATGTCCTCGAGCGACATCACAACATCTTTCCCCGACACTTGCTATTCTATTTTCTCCCCCCTCCTTTTGAACCTGTTGATAGTTGGCGCAGGATTGCCGACATGTCTTCTAGTAAAATCAGGTCAAATCACGGTTCAATCGCACAATTAGGTACGCATCTAGCAGAGCCTATATATATTCCGTTTCTTGTTCGTACTATATATATATCAGACAGAGCTCCAGAAAAGCTGGTCAGCCTATACAGAGCTACTACTAAATCACTTGAACAGTTATCACTGAATTATTTTCCAGTACATATCTCTTTTTAAATACTAGCTTTTGTCAGACAGAACTCCAGAAAACCTGGTCAGGCTACACAGTTCTTAATTACTTGAACAGTGATTATTGAATTACTTTTTAGGTATTACTTTTTTTAAGTAGCTTTTGCTCGATTAAACGATGTTTAATTTGGAAGCAAGATTGATCTGTTCTTGTTTAGCTTCCTGATTGTTCTATATGTTAAAAGGACCATATATAGTTTATTGCTGCAAGGACGAAGGAACACTTGATCGATTCAGAGGAGCAGAATGGGGTTTGGTGTGGTCGTCAGAAATGATGCAAAGGTACGTGTACATGTAGCCCATGCAATGCTCCTTTTTCTGGTCAAACGCATTCCTTGGCCATCCCTGCGCATGGCACTGTGCAAACTTTCTCGATATCCATGCGTGCATGTACACAGTACAAGCATAATCATATGCTGCAGTAGTCATACATGGGTCGTTCTGTGCTTTTAGTCCAAAATTTGTGTATGTGCATATATACCACGTGTATGTATCTACACAGAACTACCGCAGCCGTTATATATACATCAGTGGCACACACATTTGCACTGCAAAATGGAGTACCGATCGAAATTGGGTAGCTAATAAAATACTACACGAGTAGTCGAAGCCGTGCCGCCAAATAGTGTTAGGCCACGGGAAAAAAACTATTCTAAACTCTCGAGGAAACGTTTCCTCATTATTTGTATGTCACTTAAATAAATGTAAAAAATTTTAAAATTTTTTAACAATATAAATTAATATGTGATAGATCAATACACAAATATACAAGGTCAAATTTAACTTCTACATATGTTACAATGAAAAAAATAAATTTGAGCATGAATATATATTAACTAGCTGTAGTTTAATTTTTTTTAACTTGTATGCTTGTGAGTAATATATTACATGTTAATACATCTTCTCAAATTTTTATAATTTATTTTATAACATGCAAATAACGAAAAATCGTCTCTTTTAAGAGTTTAAAATCCTCGTTCCCGGCTGATCGATCTCGCCTGCCGATGTAACAGTGAACAGTAGTACCAAGGAACAAAATCAGTACCAGTAGCCCAGCGCCACTAGCATCTGAAGCCGAGCGGCGGTTCTATTATCCAACAGTCGAACTAGCGTCCCCAGCAGTGGTAGCAGGATGAACGAAAAAGCCACACGTCCGCCCGGTCGACGCGGCGAGGAGCGTGAGAGGAGAGATCTGCCACGCACACGCACGCGCACTGCTCACTGTGCAGACGGGCCGTGCATGCACCCAATAATCCAATCGATCGGCACACGTACACATCGATCGATCGCGAGTCCTTGGAACAGTGTGGTGCAGCTGTGCAGTCTTAATTGTCGATATAGCTAAGGCTTTGGACACCGATCGATCGAGATGGGCACACGCACCCACTCTACTCAGCTTCGATGCGAGGGCCCCGATGCCAATGATAAGTGTGTGTATGTGCAGGTCAGGACCAGTAGCGCCTTGAAAGCCACCGCTGCGCCCGGGCATGCAGCCAGCTAATACGGACGATCGACCCCGGCGCCCCGCGAAGGATACGCAGAATCTCACATCATCCGCACGCGCGCGCGCACACACACAGGATCCCTCCGATCCGCGGAGGAGGAGGCCGCCCCCGCGTCGCTTTCCACAGCGCGCGTCGGCTTCGGCGTGGCGGGGCCGGGCATTTTCCTGTGTGTGGCTGTCCATCCGTCGATCCGCTCGTTGGAACGGAGGAGATGAGGACGTCGTCGCGCGCGCGCGGTGTTCGCGGTGTGGGGGAATCTCGGCGCCCGCACGCCCTCGCGCGCGCGCGCCGGGCCGACGGCCCACCGGAATGCTACTACTATCCATCTACGCGGTCGCGGGGCGGGACTCGCCACCTCACGTGCGCGCGGCGAGGGCGACGTGCATATGGTGATGAGCCATACGACCGACGCATAGCGGCAACATAAACTACTGTTTCCCCCTTGCCCACCATGCACCCGCAACGTGCTTTGGCTACCTGTAGCGAGCCCATCGGATCGGAGTAGCTTATAATTGGGACTAATTTCTCGGAGACATGAGTTGTGTTGACTCGAAACCGATCGATTTCCTTCTCTCTTTTTTTCCTGTTCTCCTCCCATGCTGAAGACTGAGCCAAGCCAACCGCAATGTTGACGTGAGTTGGGTACTCCCCGGAAGAAAAAAAAGGTACGGGTACTGTACAATGCTGTCCTAGTGTCCTTGATCGTGCTGATCTCCCGACTCGATCGGCGACTCCTACCCTACACCTGCGCGCTCTGAGCTGTTCACACAAAATGCATGCACTGTTGCTCGCTTTTTTTTAAGCACGTGAGAACTCTCGTGAAGTTCATCACCGAAATGGCAGGTGAAATGTGATCCTGTACAAGAGTTGTAGCCAGTCCATGGTGACCCGGCCGACGACTACTAAGGTGCCGTTTGGATCCAGAGACTTATTTTTAGTTCATGTCACATCGGATATTTGAATACTAATTAAGAGTATTAAACATAGACCAATAATAAAACTAATTGCATAAATGAGTGCTATTTCGCGAGACGAATCTAATGAGCCTAATTAATCCATAATTAGCACATGTTTACTGTAGCATCACATCGGCTAATCATGGATTAATTAGGCTCATTAGATTCGTCTCGCAAAAAAGTCTAAGGTTATGAATGAGTTTTATTTTTAGTCTACGTTTAATACTTCTAATTAGTATACAAACATCCGATGTGACAGGAACTTAAAAAAAGTCCCTGGATCCATACAGGGTCAAGCTAGGCGACATCAGCTGGCAGGGGGGTGTACTGTACGTAGTCAGCTACGGGCAACCTGCTGCAAGATTCGGGAATAGGGCTTTGCTACCTCTTGATGTCAATGTGCATGTGCCCGGCGCATGGGGAAATCTGATTCGAACCATTTGCCGTCCTATGATCAGGCCTAGTTCCCCCACCGTTGACCACTGAGCATGTTACTACGTACTGTTCGCCATAAAAGAGTAAAACAGGAGGATACAAAGGCTAGCAACAACTCAACTGTTGGGGAGACCATTAACATGTGACGGTTTAATTTCTTTATATTAATTCTGAAACTATTGCAAAAAGTTGGATTACGCCCTACCTTAAAAAGAGTAGAAAATGGTACGGGGTGGGTGTGTGGGTGGGTGCATGGGTTTACTTCTAGGTGACCAGGTATCCAAGCCATCAAATTAACTCGTTTTTTAACATTGCACGTGGCTGAAAGAAAATCCTAGCTAATAATTCACTCACTTTTTTAAGACCTCATAGAAATTAGAATTGCATGAATTTCACGGCATTGATGGAGGCAAGATTAATTTCTTGTGTTAGGGTGCATAGACGTATGACTCCTACGACCAAGGTCGAGGAAAACTACCATTGCACAAATCTCAAATACTATTTGGCACATACTTTCGAGAAGTCCCATCGTCTTGGTCTACAACTGATTATATGACCTAACGCTTGTTAGTGACTAAAACATATAAAATAATTTATGTTTAAAACTTTTATATATACGTTCTTTGTGACTTAAAAGTCAATGTTGAAAAATAGACTGCAATGAAAAACATCAAAAACAACTTAAAATAGTATTAAAATTTAAATTTTGGTTGCGACTCATAAGCTGAAGAGCTATCAAATTTCATCGCCCCTATTTCAAAACAAATCAGAGCAATTAAATTTGTGAGAGTTCCAAAAGACGTTTTCCCATCGCCATACTCCGTGTATGGTTATTGGTTGACTGTTTTTTTATTTTTATTGGCCTATTTTATTGCATGCTGTGCTTTTTAAAATCAAATTCCAAGATGTTATAATTTGCCAGCTAGATGGAAGCTTAATACTCCTCCAGGTCTCATTGTCTGGCATTACTTTTCTGGCTTTCATGGCAAAATAATCACTAGAAGAGACTAGAGTAGCCTGTCTCATAATTATAGTGAAGCATAAATAACACAATTATCATTGTCTCATTCAACAAAATATCACCCATTAATATGTCCAAAAAGTATTCTTAGCGCCCACCTCACCAAGAATGCGGTTGCCACTCTTTCGAGGAAATTTCTTGTGCATCCTTCAAATTTCATCCAATTTCTTCTATATCCTTAAGTTCCACTCTTATCTTTTTATACGTATGAGTTTTTACACATTAATTCCCTACACGTCTATTTCATTATTTTTTTTAGAAATGATCGTCAATGAACTATTAGTAAACAATTAAATTTTCTGTAAGTGGTAAGCGTCTCACTAAATAATATTTTTCGGTTATGAAGATATTATTAGTGGGCACAATACTGATAGTGTTCTGGATATGAGATACCTTATACTTATGTATTAGGCTTGACAAAATCCACCATATATCAAATTCTATGCGGAATCAAACCTCATATAGGAAGGTGTTCCGAATAAAAAAAGAGAAAGAGAGTCCTACTCAAACACTACAAGGTCTATTTGGATCGTATCCATACTTACCTTTCTAATTCTACTTGGATAAGAAGCATCTAATGGTATAAATACAAGACCCCTAGAAGGAGAAGGGATATGCCAATGCATATCAAGACAATCCAACATACACCAAGATAAGCCCATAGAACACCACAAAAGCAAGGGCAATACAAGATATCTTTAATCCCGTCAAGTTCCTATTCGAGGAAGTCGACTATCGATAGCCGTCGATCACATGTGAGAGCTTTGTGCCGCTGTTGGCGCAGAATTTCGACCCGTCCAGCAACCAAACGGGTTCCGCGTTACCTAGTTGTCTTAGTCATTCTTATCGGCCAATATTATTAGTTGAAGCCTACATGTCAATGAAGGCCGATAAGATTAGATTCATGTTTTACATATTTTCTAAGTGAGCCGATACAGCTTTGCCCTATCGGCTGGGCTGTGACAATGTGTCATCGGTCTGTTGACCGATCGGCCATTGTTTTTTTGACTCGGTTTGCTTGTTTCTTGTTGATTGCAGATCAAATCAACTGGCACGCTCTACTTACGACTAGGCAAGCCATTTGGACCTGCACTGGAGTTAAGCAGATCTCCCAGGCCGCCGTGGAAACGCGGAACCCGTTTGGTTGCTGGACGGGTCGAAATTCTGCGCCAACACGCTTTTGGCACGCCCGGTGGGACCTCAAGATTCAAGATTCTCACCAGCAACAAGAACACCTCGAGATGTCGAAGCAGGCCGAGATCGTCGAGGAGAACGTCATTCCGGTGACCGCCGACCAGCTTAGCGCAGAACAAAAAGCTGAGATGGACAGTCTGGTCGCGCAGTTCCGGAATATGTACCTGCAGACATATTCCATGACTCGGCAGGGCACCTTGATTCAAAAGTCCAAGGTGGTCATGCCGAGTTCTGGAGATGGAGCTGGAACGTCGGCGGCGGCGCACGATCAAGCCGTCAAAACTGAAGACACTGCAGCGCCGACGTTGCAGGACCGAATCGACTCCGCAGTTCACTCTGCGCTAGTCAACCAGTCGGGGATCCTGGTGAACACGTTGACCAATACGGTCAAGTCGATCCTGGATGGTTCAATCCATCAGTACAAGCCTCA